>JAADVE010000260.1:0-24296 GCA_023334595.1 Pythium utonaiense | reverse complement strand
CTTTTTCTTTGTGTCCCGTGCAGTACACTGTGTGTCACGTGGTGTTACCGCGGTACAACAGTCACGAGCGACACGGAACTGCCCGAGCCAAGAGCTCATCTGCTGCACTCGCACTCTTCTCCAAGCACCCAGCGACGCACGCCGTCTCTGCAACCGAAAACTCAAGCGCCTCCACGACAGCCACAGCATGATCGACCACTTCGTCGTCTTCAGCAAGACCGGCACGGTGCTGTGGTCGCGCACGCTCTGCAAGCTCAGCGGCGACCCCGTGGACACGCTGATCAACCGCGTGCTGATGGAGGACCGGTCGGGCGAGAAGAAGTTCATCAGCGACGCGTACTCCATGCAGTGGGTGTTCGAGAACAAGCTGGACCTGGTGTTCGTGGTCGTGTACCAGAAGATCCTGCAGCTGCTGTACATCGAGGAGCTGCTGGAGAGCGTGAAGAAGGAGTTCGTGGCGCTGTTCCCCACGCAGATCGCGCAGAAACTGCCTGTGCAGTTCGACGACCAGTTCACCAAGCTGCTCAAGAACGCCGAGATGCGATTCGTGGAGAAGAAGCTGCGCACGGGCCCGAGAGTGAGTACTGGATTGGCTGTCGGATTGGATGATGTAGTGCATTTGATCGCGTGCTGACGGACGTGGGTGCTGCTTGGCTAGGACTTCAACGGATCGCGCAAGGCCATCTCTTCCAGCAAGAATGCATCGAATAGCAAGAAGACGGGCAATGCCAGCGTACGTGACGCGAGCGCTTGCAGGATTGTAACCCTGACGTAAGGATGCTGACACTTTGGGTCGTTGTTGGATCAACAGGAATCGACAGACGAAGGCAACGACAGTCCAGGCGACGGCAAGGCCAAGGACGAGTTCGACGAGCTCTCCAGCGGACTGTCGCGCCCGGTGCGTCAGATGCGCACTGGCCCTGGTCGCAAGAAGAAGACCGCGAAGGAAGGCGAGAAGAAGCCAAAGTCGGGCAAGACGATGACCAAGTGGGACAACTCGAAGCTCAGCAAGAAGGAGATCGACGAGCTGGACCGCTCGAAGGAGGTGCGTTTGCGGTGGAGAGCTGTTGGAAAGATGCGACTGTGTGACTGAAAGCATTGTGTGCTGATGATGTAGCTGAATGCTGAGGAGGACGAGGCGCAAGTCCGCAAGCAGCGTGAGACATACATCGGCGTACGTGGATTGTTGGCGCAACTCGAAGTTAAAGTGTGCATTGCTGACGACCGATTCTGTTGTGTTAATGCCCCGTAGGAACAAGAAGACAGCGAGTTTGAAGAGCCGTCGGACTCGGAGGACGAATCGGATGGTCGACTGTCGTCAGGTGCCGAGTCGGACAGCACCAGCGGCTGGAGCTTCTCCAACTCACGCATTGGCAACTTCCTGAGCTCTGTCTCGGGAAACAAGATCCTCACGCGTGAAGACCTCGAGCCTGCGGTGGAGCCGATGCGCCAATTGGTACGGTGGCGAGGCCCTCTTCTGTGCATTGATATGCGTTGCTGACGCGCGTGAACTGTTGATCTATCAGCTGAAGAGCAAGAACGTCGCAAACGAAGTGGCTGAGGAGCTGTGCGAGTCCGTGATCACGACGATCGTTGGTCAACGCCTGGAAAGCTTCACCCGTGTGTCAACGGTGGTTCGTAAGGCCATGGAGGCGGCGCTGATGCGTATCCTGACGCCAAAGAAGTCGACGGATGTGCTGCGTGAGATCATGGACGCCAAGGCTGCCGGTCGTGCTTACAGCATCGTCTTTGTCGGTGTGAACGGCGTGGGCAAGTCGACTAGTCTGTCGAAGGTTTGCTACTACCTCAAGTCCAAGGGCGTGAAGGTCATGATCGCGGCCTGTGACACGTTCCGATCGGGCGCTGTTGAGCAACTGAACCAGCACGCCAAGGTGCTGGATGTTCCGCTCTTCCAGAAGGGTACGGTGTTGTGGCATTTGTAGCTCGCACTCTCTGATCCGAGTCTCACGAGTGTGTTTTGAACGATTGGAACAGGCTATGCGCGTGATCCTGCCGCTGTCGCCCGTGAGGCTGTCAAGTACGGCACGGACAACGGCTTCGACTGTGTGCTCATTGACACAGCCGGTCGTATGCAGAACAACGAGTCGCTTATGCGTGCGCTCGCGAAGCTCGTGTCCAGCAACGACCCTGACCTCGTGCTCTTCGTGGGCGAGGCTCTCGTCGGCAACGACGGTATCGACCAGTTGGTCATGTTCGACCGGGTACGGCTCCGAACTGGTAGAAGAGTATTGTGTTCTATGCCAAAAGGATCTGACGTGGTTGTATGCTCTAGGCGCTGGCTGACTACTCGGACCGTCGCGACCCGCACCGCGTGGACGGCATCATGCTCACCAAGTTCGACACCATCGACGACAAGGGTGCGTTGAGAGAGTGGTTCATTCCTGTAGCAGGAATTCTTCTGACATCGCCCTGCTTTTCGTGCTTGTGTAGTCGGCGCTGCCGTGTCGATGGTCTACAAGACGGGCCAGCCGATCATGTTCGTCGGCACGGGCCAGAAGTACACGCACCTGAAGAAGCTCAACGTGCGCACGGTGCTACGTCACCTGCTGTCGTAAAGCCGACGCAGCGTCGCTTCCATCCACTTTTCATCCGAATTCCCTCCCCATTCTCTTTCCGCTCCATTCGTGGGCACTCGCTTTGAAAACGCTTGAACACTTGAATGCTGCGTCCACATCTAATATCCAATCCGTTTCGTCATTCTCATTCTCATTGGGTTCCTCGGTCACACGTCGCAAGAATCAGCCAGACTCCGATATTCTCAGACTCCGTGACGTGAATTTATCCCTTTTCTGTCAAGGGCACGTCCGAAGTCCGTCCTGTCCCCATCATTCGAACGGACTCGCGCGACGAAGATGTGGGTCCTGGACGTCATCCACGCGACGTCGGGCGCCGTGGAGACCAGCTTCCACCTCATCGCGGGCGAGTGGAGCCTCGGGCGCAAGAAGTGCCACTTCAACTTCCACGCCGACTCGTCCATCTCGCGCACGCACGCCGTGCTGCGCGTGGGCGCGCTCTCGCTCGAGCAGCTCCGCGACCCGCAGTCGCGCCCGGCGCTCGTGCTCGTGGACCAGAACTCGCGCTTCGGCTCGTTCGTGAACCAGGAGCAGTGCTTCAGCGAGCGCGCGCTCCACCACGGTGACCAGATCACGTTCGGCGCCAAGCGCACGGTGCTGCGCGTGCGCTACCAAGTGTTCGTGCTCGTGGCCTCGCGCATCCAACGAGCCAGTCGCGCGCGCGTGAACGACACGTGCCAGCGCATCGGCATGCATCTCATCGCATCCGAGAGCCCCGAGGCAACACACTGCATCATGGAGCCAGGCAAGATCGTGGCGACGGTGAAGGTGCTGTGGGCGCTCGTGCACAATCAGCCCGTGGTGACCACGCCGTGGATCTACGCGATTCTGGAGCGCAAGTCCATGTCCGAGCCATTGCCACGCTGTGAGAACTTCATGCCAACCGACGAAAACATGCCTGCGGTGACGTCCAACTACCTGCCGAATCCGATGCGCAAGACCATGTTCCACAACCACGTCGTCGTGTTCCTCGCGCCGCAGTCGATGGAGGAACTCGTCTCGGCCATGGACGGAATCGTCCTTGCAGCATACAAAGACGCAGACAACGACGAGCGACTGCTGCGGGAGATCGAGCAGCACGCCCAGTCGCGACTGGTGCTGATCGTGGAGCCCTTGCAGAGCAGCGGGTTCTCGAGCGGCGCAGCTTCGAGTGACGTGCGCGACCACGCAGGTTCGACGTATAATGCGAGCGTTGAGCGTCGCGTTGAGCTGTTCCGGTCCATCGGCGCGCCGTTCACGTCCATTCAAGAGCTCGCAGCAAGTGTTATCTTTGTCAAGCCCCCGGTCTCATCCACAGAGTGCTCATTCAGCAGCTCACTTGCAGGCTTTACCTCGACCCCTGCCCCGATCATGAGCTTCCCGGAGCACTTGAGCTTGAATCCGCCCAAGGAAGAAGAGATGGAAGACAGTGACGTAGAGATGAGAGATGAGAAGCTGTCGGAGCAGCCAATCAACGCGGCTGACGCGCCAGAAACGGCAAGCCGCGTGCAGGACGATGAAGCGACGTGGACGCCACAGCCGCTGGTAAGCGTAAAGTCTCGCAGACCCGTGCTGGCGTCAAGTGAAATTGTGGACGAATCGCTGCAAGTGAGTTTGTTTGTGCCTCTGTTCTCGTGGCATGTGGTGAACCGGGACTAACGCTCTGTTGGACACACAGATAAAAGACGAACCGTCGATGCCGACGACGCCTCAGCGTAGTCGAGCACCCGTGCGTGTGAAGTCGGAGAAGATGCCGGTCACCCAGCTGAAGCCCAAGCCACTGCAATTGCCCGTATCGCGCGCTAAGAGCGTATCGCCTCCTCCCAGCCCAACACATTCGACGTCTGGGCTCGATGCGTGGCAAGACGCTGTCCATGAACCCGTAAAGAAAACCGTTCCTTCTGGGCAGTGGAAGTCTTCGCGAGATCTGGTGCCGCGTCCGATCAAGCACGACGAGAGTGACTACGATGTGGATGCAATTGACACTGAAGTCGTGAAACCGCTCGTGAAGACCTGCAAACTTGTTGTAAAGAAACCTCGAGCACGCCAGTCGAGTGACGAGACGGGCGATCGCGGCCCCAACTTCAAGCGCTTCAAGAAGGGCAACGGCTATGCCGAGCGGTCCATGGCGTCGCTGTTCCCACAGAAGACCGTCGTGAGCGTCACTGTCGACAACGCCGACCGCATAGCCTTCCACCGGAACATGGAAGCCGTGGAGGAGCAAGAGCGGATAGCAGAAGAGCTGTTTGCGATGGTCGAGAAGCGAACAGGGCGGAAACGGTGATGAGTACGCAGTCACAATAGGATTTTTATGAGTGTGAAGAGTGGATAACTGGAATCGTCTTGGGAAAGTGGATAGCCGTCATCATATCGCGAGCGAGGCTCAAAACTTGTCATTGAACAGCGACTTCTTGGTGAGCTGCAGCTCTTGGCCGTGCGAGTGTTCGATCGCGAGCTCGTTGGCGGCCTGCGTGATCTTGTCCAGCACCGAGTCGTCCGACTCTTTGTTCTGCTTCTCCGGGACGTAGTACTCACCGATACGCGAACTGCGGCCGCGCGGAGCCAAGTGCGATTCGCAGTTGTCGAGCTTCTTAGCGAGAAGCTGGATGCGCTCCGAGAACCGGTCGCGGTTCTCTCGCTCCTGCATCGTGTTGGTGCTCAGCGTGCGCATCCACAAGAACTCCTCCGAGAGAATGTTGACGATCTGCGAGCCGAGCGAACTCATGAAGTAGTCCACCTCCAACGTGTAGTACCTGTATAAAGCCAACATATCAGTTAGTCAGCAGCATCCTCCAACTCGTGGTCTGAGTAGCCGTAGCTCACCGGTTCCAGCAGCTTCCCCAGCGCTCGATGCGAGTGGGGTCGTCCATCACGATCGTGCCGTCGGGGGTCTCGTTGTGTGGTGCCGTGTACTCAGGCGGGTACACTCGGAACGCTCCGAGTTCCGGTCGCTTTTTCGCAAGCGATCGCAGCGGATCCAGCACGACGGCGAGCCACGGGTTACCGTTCGGGTCTTCCGACCGCTGCCACTGCAGCTGCGTGCTCACGTCGGTGGCCGAGAGGAAGCAGTGGCTGTGGACTTCCACGTCGAACGGGTGGCTGTGGTACCAGCCCATGAATCGCTCCTTGCGCGTCTGCTCCACGGCTTCGCCCAGCGAAATCATGTAGTTGATCACCTCAGCGTCGTCTGCCAGCACTCGCGTCTCCGCACCCTCGATCGGCAGTGGGAAGCAGTCCGTGACAATCAGCGTCTGCGCATCACCCACGTCCTTGTCGGTGCCCGTGGACGGTCGCCCCAGCATGAGCCCCATGATCTCCACGGGCTTGCCGCCGTTCTTGATGCCCTTCTCCACGCCCGAGTGCGCGTGGTTCATCATCTTCATGGCGGCCGACGGCGACACGATCACCTTCTTGTAGTACTTGGGGTCCTGCATCCACACCTTGTTGTGGCGCACCTCCTTCAGCACCTCCTCGTCCACGCCGTACGCGGCGTCCTCCTGCGTGATCGCATCGCTCTCCTCCGGCTTCTTGCTGCTGCTGCGTGGCGTCGCCATGATCGTCGTCGCGTTCTCTCCGATCAACTGATTGATCTCTTCGCTCACCAGATCCGGGTTGACCCAGGGAAGTTCACTCTCCCCCGCGAAGGTTAACCATGGCTTGGCATGGGTGCGGTGCCGTGGGTCGGATCGATCCACGACAACCCGTGACGTTTTCAGACCCGCGAACCCACGTTGAAGTGGCCCGATTCCGCACGGGTCGGGCCGTGTCTGGAGCCGCCAAACCCGCCCGTGTACCCGTCTGGGTCTGGGGGCGGATTGAGCCCTGGCATCGGACGGCAACAACCGAGCCAATATGGCGAAGAAGCGAGCCAAGGGCGTGGCGGCGACGACGCCCACACGGCCTGTAGGCACTCCACAGACGCGCGGTGTGGCAGCTGCAGCGGCAGAGTCCACGCCGGCCGATTCTCATGACGCGCACGTCGCTGGGAGCGCCGCCACGAGCCGCCGACCGCGGTCCGTGAGCCTCTCGTCGCCCTCCGCAGCCGTCGGCGTCGCGCTGCTCAGCAAGAACCGCCAGCAGCGCGTCGAGTATGGTGGTGCGAACGACGTCTTCCGGCTCGGTGAGATCTACCTGAACGATCTGTCCGACATCCGCGTGTTCGAACTCACCAACTCGAAGCCGCGCCGCCTGCGTGTGCAGCTCAAAGTCGAATTGCGCAAGCCGTTCCACGCCAGCGCCTGCAACTTCCAGCTTGAGAATGAGAACCTGAACCTCGTGGACGACGTTGCGACCTCGCGGAGCGATCTGCCGCAGTCCGTGGACGAATACAACCACGTGCCGGCGTCGGTGGTGCGCGCGTCGACGAAGGCGACGCTCTCGGCCGAGAACGCGTACCTCAGCGATGGCTACAACGAGCTATTCAACCACATCGCGACTGTGCAAGACATCGTGCTGGAGGCGCATGAGACGAAGCGCGTCGTCTTCTCCATGTGCACGAAGCTCACCAACAGTGGCGCGCTGCACTCGCCGCTGCCATCGTCGCACGCAGATGACTCGTCGGAGGAAGAGCGCATGCACTTGAACGAAACCTCGTGCCTCGTGCTCACTGGTCGCTTGACACTGAAGGCACGGTATGAAGACACGGGCGTTCCACAGCCACTGCTAACGCCGCCGCTGCCACTTACGGACGTAGTCGTGCCTCTTCAAGGACAAGCGTGTCGCTCACTGCTGCGGCTGGACGTGAAGGAGCTCCATTTCGACGACTGTATCCCCGGAGGCTCGTTCGTCAAGGACTTTACGGTCTGGAACCGATCCGAGATCCCGCTGCTCTTCCAACTCGTGTCTTCTGTTGCGGCTTTTCAAGAGACGAGGGATATGCTCACGTTCACGGATTACAACTCTGGCTACAAGATCAACGAGAAGACGGTGCAGGCAGCAGCCTACGGCCACGTGCGCGTGCGCGTCACGTATCGTCCAGTTGAGGTGAGTGGGAGCGACGACGCTCTTCGAGGGAGGCAAAACTGACGATGTCTACCTGTAGGTCGGAGAGCGCTTTTTTGAGGTCCACGTGCAGAACCTTCACGATTCGAGAAACGTGAAGATCCTAAAGATCCACGCCGTGACGAACAAGGAGCACCACAGGTGAGTGTGCGGAAATGTGCCGATGAGTGGCCGTCTTTATATCGACGACTGACGCAACATCGAATGCCGACAGAGAGGGGCTTTCGATCAAGGAGCCGAATGGATCGTATTTTATGAGCGGGAGCAAGCTCGATTTCGGCGACTGCTACGCCGGCATCGCGACTTGCAAAACGTTGTTGATCAAGAACGCCACAGAAGCGTCGCTCCACGTCGAGTTGACGAGCGATCGCCCCAAGGAAGTGACGTTCGAGCTGAAACTGCTGCAAAATCGAGCGAGAGCTTCGCGAGCTGCACGTGCCGACGATGTTCTGTCTCCGACCGACTCGAATGATGGCTCCTCCAGTCGAAAAGGTAGCTTGTCGCCTGATGCGGCGGGAAAGGCAGCTGCAGCGTTTGCCACCTTCGAAAATATCAACGGCTACAGTGTCGACAGTGACGATGATGGTGACGAAAACGAGGTATGTTGTTTCCTTCGGCGATGCTGGCACTCAAGTAGGTGGCTCAACATAGCGTGAAATGTCAGGGTGAGTTTTACGACGAAGAGCTCGCCCTCGCTGCGAAGCGTCTTTCGTTTGAGGAGAACCCGCTGGGTGACATCGATGATGGCGACGATGACTTCGAGTTCGACCGCGAGCCACGGCCTGCACCACGAAGCCCGCCGCTGAGCCCAAAAGTGCGAGGATCTAGTCGATCGATGGAAAGCCGACGACGACTGACAAAAAAAAGGGCGAAGCGCTCACTGCGGGCCCTCTCTCGTGTTCGCGACGGCTCGTATGAAAGCGGAGTTGACAGGTTCGTTGGTTACATTGACTTGTTGCACCACGATTATGGTTTGACTCTAGCTTCGTCGATACAGTGGTAGTATTTGCTCGTCTCCAGAACGCAAGCCGCGTGGAGAGCTTCGCCGTAGGAACTCGGCGTCGCTTGAAGATGCAAGCGGATCGAACTTCCTGGTGGAGACGTTAGAGTTACCACCGGGAATCGAGCGCACCATCCTTGTCTGGTACTGCCCAACCAGTGCGGACGCACCTGCTTCGTACGAGGATGGAGTGGATTCGAAGGCAAGTCGGCTCTCCAAGCAGACATTCCGTGTCTCGTTCCGTTGCTTCCAGATTCAAGGTGCTTGGCAGCAAGCGCAGTCTCGTGTCTACGATCGAACCCTTGGGAAGTCGATCCATGTGAGAGCGAGATCATGTACATCAATCGTGACAGTGTCACCATCGATCTTGCACCTCGGAGATTGCAACATCGGGGAGTTGAAGAGCAGTTCATGCGTTCTGACCAACCACTCAGAGCTTCCAACCACCGTCAAGCCGCTTGTGACTTCCAAGGTGATTTCGACGGTCCCTAACGACGACATCGTCCTCGGTCCAAAGCAATCGCTTGAGTTGAAGGTCGAAATCATTCCACGCAAGATTAACCCCAATTATTCGCGAATGATCTCCATCATGAACACGAAGAACAAGTCCAACATCCCCCAAGTCTGCGTTCGCTCAAGCAACATGGATGCACATCACGTGATCTACCACTCGCTCTTCTACAAACTGCTCACTCCATCCAAGTCGGCCTTTCTGAACTTTGAGCAGGTCGCAATCAACTCGATCGGGATTCAAGTGTTCGATCTGGAAAATATCACCAACGCCCCACTCCATCTCTCACTGCAGACGTCGGATCCGGTACGAGTACGACTCTATTCATTCCGACAAATCGGGGGTGAGACCAGTGAGCTCATCGCCTCGTCTCTCAGTGCGTTGAAGCACGCAGGTGACGACTCGAACCGCAATGGCGATAAACCCTCGAGTCTTCATCTGTCGTTGTCTTCAACATCGTTGAGCTCGCAGTCAAGTAGTTCACGACTCGCGCTGGGAAATGGTGGTACTTCAGTGAACACTCCGGCGCTTCAGGGAGGTAGCCGACAGGGCGGACGCACTATTCGACGAAGAAGATCATTTGGCTGTGAAGCAGAACTCCTGAATCCGTCTCAGTCGAGTGGTGGTGGGAAGAAGAGCACCGGATCAGCAATCCTACGTGGCTATTTGGCGAAGAAAGTGTCTCTTGCGTCGGCAACATCGTCAACTGGGTGGTTGACGGGCTCTTCCTCGCAAGTGGATGCTCCTAAGTCGTCAAAGGGTGACATCGAGAGAGTTGGAACGGGTTCAGTGACGCCACCAGTCATCCATCCGAGTGCTGACGGACATAGCTTTGAGCGCCTTACGAAGCATCGTGGAAGCCTTTCTGGTGGAGCCAGCGGTGGAAGTACGAGCGGATCTTTGCGTGCCCTCAATTTGGAGACCTCGGAAGTTGAGCTAGAGTCGCTGCTGGAGCTATTTGAGCGCTCGCGTGCGGAGTGTGACAGATATTGTCACTCCACAACTCCGAGCGTCGACAAAGAGTTGGAGGTCGCTGGGATGATTCGCGAGCGCTCACGGCAGTTCCAAGCACTGGTGGCCGACCGAAAGCTCACGCTGCTTGCGGGCAACAAAGACCGGAACATTCGGATTCCAGCCAAGTCCAAGCAGCGGATCATCGCCGTGTTCACGCCGTTATCGGATTCTTCGAGCGCAGATACGGTCAAGTCCCGTATCGAAAAGTTTAAGATCTTTCTCACACTGCCTCCTGGCGGCAATAAGAAGGCAGTGACGGACGCGAACCGATTCGACGCGAACAAAGCTGCATGGGTCATGTCCAAGCACCCGTTCGACTCCAGGCCGTCGGTCCGCGAGCTCCTCGTTAAGAGTCGAGTGTGTCGCTCCGTGATGAACGTCAACCAGAAGAACATCAACTTCGGAAGAATCACGGTGTCCTCCAGGAGTTCCAAGAAGCTGATCGTGCAGAACATGTCGTCAATCCCACTCGTGTACAGCGTGGAGAAGACGGGATCCATTTCGTCCGGTTTCCTGGAGATCAAAGAAGGTGAGGTGGGAGTGGTGAAGCCGTTCGGGACGAAGGAGATTTGCTTCGAGTTCCAACCTACGCTGGCCGGTCCATTTGAAGAGAAACTGAAGATCGTCAACGTCCAAGACCCCGAGAACTCGCTCTCCGTGACAATCAAGGCGAAGATTGTGAAGCGAGAAACCTTCAAGCTGCTGCAGTCTGGTACGTACCATGTCTATTGAGCAATTGACTAGTTGCTCTCACCCAACCACTTATGCTGATATACATGCTTATCACATGTAGGCCAAGTCCTCTCGTTCGGCAAGTGTCTTGCTGGGGAGAAGAGTGAGACCGTCAAGATTGCGGTTCGCAACACGAGCCGCAAGAAGCGCGAGTACGCGATTCAAGTTGATCCGCTCTTTTCGAACAGCCATCTACGCCCTACGTTCTACTTCGCAGTCGATGACACCCCGTCTGCCACGATCACTCAAGCACAAGAGAAAAAGCTGGATGAAGAGCTCGAAAAACTCGAACATAAGCTGCGAATCGCAGTGACGAAGAAAAAGACCGACAAGATCACGAAACTCAACCTCAAGATCAATCGCGTGCGAGCCCTCTTAAGTGGAGAGTTTGTACCGGAGGAGTCTGCGAGCGAAGTGGACGACTTGCCGTCAGCAGAAAAGCCTGCGGACACCCTGCTTGCGGATATCTACGACAGTAACAGTGAGTCAGAGTTCTCAGAGTCGGATGCACCAAGCCGTGTTCGAGGACCAAAACGACAACTCAACAAACAGGCATCAACAGAAAAAGCGTCGACCGTGACAGTCAACCAGAGCTCAGCTAATTCGCTGACTTTCACGTTGGATGCCGAAGCAATTGGGCGTATCGTGGCATATGTCGTCTTCCAACCTGTACGTCCAAGCCTGACGCTAGCCTCTCCCGATGCTGGTGAAGATGGAGAGGTGGCGACTGCGGGTTCACCACAAGCAACGATCCCTCGTAGCCAGAAGGCGCGCAAACGCCAATTGAAGAAAGACCTCGCCCCGCTTGGTGGTGTCGGCAAGCTTCTTTTGTTCGAACAGCAGAACAAAGACGTCGTCAAAGAGCTGCAGTACAATGCCGAAGTCTTCTTGCGCACACCCGCTGGAGAAGCTGCGTACTACCGTGCTGTGGGCAAAGCTCCGTTACCTCCAGTTCCTCACCCAGGCCTTCCACGGCGCCCGAGTCAACGAAAGATCGTCGACTCGGATCATGGAATCGTGAGCTCAATTCCGGATCACGAGAGATCCGACAAGGTCCTCGACATTACCGCCCCAACGAGAGCGCCTCTGAACTCAGTGGACGTCGAATCGGCACAGGAAGTGTTGCATCACGATCGTGATGAAGGCCTCCCAATCCCTGTGCAAGCAGGCGGACACCATCTGACAGCAAGACTTGAGCCTGACGATGCTGGGGTGATTCGACGGTCGACGCTTCTCATTCCGATCGAAGAGTCACCAGCGGATACACTAGGCTGGTCGCTAGTCCTATCGTCGAGCGGAGCTGCGAGCGACAGGGATGTAAGCTGCGTCGCGGAAGTCCACTGGCGGCCGAATGAAGCCTTCCGTGGATTGCTGTCACTTGTTGGAGCCATCGCGCATCCAGCCAACGCATCAGCGACCAAACTGGACAGCAACGCGGGCGTGTCGTTGGAAATGCTTCCAATTCGAGTGCAAATCCGTCGTGGCGAAGACATTCCACTTCATTTCCGATGGAGTTACACGACTGGATCCGGCTTCGGATCAAGCACACCGATGGCTTCGTGTATGAGCACATCCACGGCAGATTTGCTTTCAAGAGCGGTTCAAGTTGCTGCTGGAAAGCTGGAAATCATCGAATTGGCTGGTGACGATCAACAAGCCGCGGCTTCAGGAGTCAAAGCACAATCTAGCGTGGTCAAAACCGTCGAAGTTGCACTCGCCAAGACGCTCAAGAAGTCTCTTTACGTCGACGCTGAGGTTGTGGAACTCGGCCAGCAGCAACAGAACAACAAGGTGTCAGGGGAGTTCGTGCTGAAGAACCGATCGCGGCAAGCTATAAAGTTCCTTCTTCTGACGCCAACGTTGTCCCGGGAGCAGCAACTATCCGGCAGTGCACCGTGCGAGCTCTCGTTCGAATCTTCTACGGGGAAAGTTGACCCGCAGTCTCAAACGACAGTCCGATTCACATTTTGTGGAACGACGCCAGGACATCTTACGGAGCAAATCCTCGTTCGCAATCTTGGCGACCGCCTGGATACGCTCGTCGTAAACGTGTCGGCTCGCATCACTCGGCCAGTGTACGTTCGCGTACCAGACCTTGATCCGCATGCGACTGGTACACTAGAAGTGCTGGATCTGGGGCCTTGCTACGTTACTCCGGAGATGCAAGACACCAGTTTCGACAGTCCGAACGTCTCTCTCAAGTTCAGTAAGGTGCACAAACTCACAATTGTGAGCCAAGTCGCGGAAACGCTGGTGCTGTGTGCGACCTCAAACCTCAAGACGCAGTGTTATGTGTTTGACGACGCGCGGCTCCTTCGCGAAGCCTCGCACGTCGTCCTGGCTGGGAACACATCCCAAGATCTGTACGTTGCTGTGCGCCCGCGTTTGCCAGGCGATGCTTTCAAGACTGGTGCCTCAAGAGACCTTGTGGGCGGAATTCGTATGCAACTCTTTCGACCCACGGATGTGACGCCATCGACGACGCTCGAAGGTGGAGATGACAAGAACGCTGCGAGCATGGTTGCTGAGTTCACGATCAAGTTTGTTGGAGTTGCTGGTGCAAGTCTTGCGCGAGTGGTGCCATCGACCGTCGACTTTCGAATGGAATCCCCGTCTTCAGCTCTTCGTCCGTCGAAGTGTGAAGGAAGTTTCGAGATAGTAAATGTCAGCAAGGCCCTCCCGCTACTCTACCGTCTCTTCGTCGTTAGCGATACTGATGGATACTCAGACGATGACCAAGCGCTCAAAGTGGAGTTGGACATGACGAGAGGTGCAGTCGCGCCGGGTGATTCAAGCGCTATCCGGTTCCACGTATCAGCGACGGCAAGCGGCCTCTTCCGACGACGCATCCTCGTGGAGAATACTCAATACCCAGGCAAGATCAACGCTGTTGATCTCGTCCTCTTCGTTGAGAACAACGCCCTGCGGTGCGATGTCCCCACAAGTATCCCGGCGACTGTATCCCGTGAGGCGGATGCGACAGATATCGCACAGGCTTCGAGTCTGGACTTGGGCGTGATTCCAATCATCAAACTTGAAGACGAGTTGATGGACCTGTGCAACCCCGGCATTACCCGTGGGCCGGGGGGTTTAGGAGACCTGGAAGCTTCTTCCAACTCCAGTCGCCGGTACCGCATTTTCGCAAACGGTGCGACTGCTGATGCTTGCCTTGGATACGCAGTGTTGACGAACACTCAAGACGACGAAGACTTGATTGTGCGACCCATCAGTACGCTGCCTCTTTCTTTCCACTGGGGTGGCGTGGACACAGATGCGCGTGACGTCTCATGGCTCCAAATCCAACCGACAGCCTTTTCCGCATCATTGCACGACTTGAGACACCTGCACCTCCAGCAACCCACTGAAGTGGCAGTGACAAGCTCGAAGACAAGCGTATTCTTCTACGGTGGCGTGTACCGCATTCCAGCGAGGAGCTCGTGTCGACTATTCTTCAAGTTTGCCACGATCGCCGGAACAGCTCCTCTGCCGGTTGAGTTGGTTTCGAGCGGTAAACCAGTGGCTCTGAAAGGGACGATCGCGATCCAAAGTTTCGCTGGTGGTAGCTTAGGTGTTTCTGCTGGAACGGCCAGAACGCTGCGTACAATTCCGCTTCACGGTGTCTACACAGAATCCGCGCTTATTGTGGAAGACACGATTGTGTCACTGGGCAAAGTGGGCTACTCGCTTGGCTGGCGATCGTCGTTGTTTGAGTTCGTGGTTCGAAACACGTCCGAGATGCCGACATTCTTCACAGTTGGTGGCATGCCCAAGTCGATCGTCGTACGAGGCGTGGAGGGTGCAATGCAAACCAGTCTCCAATCAAGCCGCTGGGCTCGATTGTCAGATGAGCCAGGAAATTCGTTGGCATCACTGGCGCTAAGAGCCACGGAGTTTGTGGCGTGGGAAATCGAGCCACTGGGGTCGTGCACAGTGAAGATGGAGTTTATTCAGGCGACATCGGTAAGTGCCCGTGACGGTGTACGTAAGCCTTGTATCTGGTGGAGTTGCTTAACACGTTGATGTGCTCCATTTTTACAGCCTCTGAGTGCTGGATTCCACGAATTCCCAGTGAAATTCTTCAACTTGCTGAACCCGCACAACATCGAGTCGGCTAGCGTGTCTGCCCAGATCGTGTCTAGCTATGCTGAAGTGACTGTGGACCCGGACAGCTCCGGTGGCTCGATTGGTGTAGGCCACGAAGCAGCTGAGATCGGATTTCTTCCTCCGGTGACGGTTCCACCCATAGGCGATGCAACGGGCAGCGCTCGTGGTCCTAGCTTCTGGTTCTCCGTGAAGAACGTATTCGACGAAGAGCTGTTAGTTACGCTCGCAGCCAGTCTCGTTGAGCAATTTGAGGGGTACGTTGCACGTTGTCAAGGCGATCAAACGCGCAGCGACTCACATGAAACTTTTGTTGTGTAGCATTGCTGAGCTCGCAGTTTGCTCGCGGTCCTCGAACACGCTCGTCAGCTCTGTCACAGTCGCGCCTGGCGATTCTGTTGACATCCGAGTGGTCTGCCGAGTCCATGCGTCGGCTCGGATTACGCCAAGTCTGTTTGCTGGCAGCGACCGCCACTATAATGGCGATCTGCTGACGTTCGGAAGCGTCGCTATCGACATCACAGTCCAGAATATGAAAGATGCAACGCAGCACAAAGAGATCATTGTCCGAGGAAAGGTGCTGCCAGGAAGAACGTTCACAATATCGCCATCGAGTCTTCATTTTTACGCTGTGGCGACAGAGCTCCCCGCTGATATGCCAGCTGATCTTCTACCGACCCCTCTGAAGGCCAAGCTCCCGTCTAGTCGCGATCTTGGAGCGACAATGCAGAACGGCATGGGCTCGCAGGGTGCAGACAACAAATCCAGTTTGTACCAACTTCGCACGCAGATCGAAACGTTTTGGGTTCGCAATCCTTCGACGTCTCAGTCGCTCAACTTCGCGATTGACCAAGTGGCAATGCACAGCTCGGGTTTATGTCTGATCAAGGGCTCGAGTACGAGCGATATGTACGTGATGAGCGAGTACGTTCAAGCAGTTCCTGTGCCATCATCAGGCACAGTTTTGCCTGGGGAGGCCATGAAGATCACAGTGAGATTGGAAGAGGCGGCTCTTGCTGCCAGTGAAGACACTGTGAGTGCCGATGGCGTCACTACGGTCAGCAGTGTGAAGACGACAACGTTGCTGCACAAGGCACGACACCATCCGTCATGGCGAAGCAACTCATGGGGCAATGAAGTTATCGAGAGCAGCAGTGAGCCGAACGCCCAGAACCACATGTACCTGACGGTGCGGGATGTTGACATGAGCAGTGAGGCAGCTCTTGTCGCTGAGATCGACGTTCATTTGGTTCTCCAGACTGCACCAAGTCTCGTGCTACCCGGCTCCGACTCCGCAAAGCTGCCTGCTCCGATGGATCGCACACTCCTGGGTGCAGCGTTTGCTGCGCGTGAAAAGCGACTTTCTACCCCGAAGCGCCGTTTCACGCCACCTACGCTGAGCCCACCACCTGCTGGGGACCACCTGCCATCTCGTGATCCTCAATGGGGCGAAGCAAGTGCGTTGGATCACTTTGAGGAGTTCGATGTCGGATCCATTCGGTCAGGAACGGTCGCTGGACGCAAGAGCGAGTTACCCGTGTTGAGTGTTCGAGGGTGCACTCCTTCAGAAAACTCCACGCTGGAATCGACTCGCTACGTCATTGATGTGGGCCAGCACACAGTGCGAAATGGAGGTGAAGTCGAGTGGGAGATTACCATTGAGAGCGTGTTCAGCTCTGGTGCGCTCGACCAAAGCAGTGCAGTCTCAGATTCTGTGGACTATCGGCTCTATCTCGTAGACCAGAGTGCCAGCTCATGGTTCCAGCTCAGTCGCAACCGAGGTACTCTGGACCGGGGCCGAAGCTACCAGAGCGTCGTGCTGTACTTCTTACGAGACGCCATCGGTCTTTACTCGACATTCCTTGTGCTCCAGAACGTGACGAATCCCGGAGACCTCAAGATCATTCAAGTCAAGCTGGAGGTGGTCGCTGACCTCAACGCATTGCGGAGTATGACTTCCGGTATCGACCCTACCACGCATCTGTTCCGTGTGCTAGTGTCAAGCCAAAGCACACCACGAAAATTGCGACGACAGAGCGACGACATGAGCCTTGCTCCGTCAGCGTCTACAGTCGGTGCCGGTGGGGCTGCTCAGCTTGTCGTTGACTATGGAGAGGTGTACTACCACAAGCTGTACCACAACCACTCCGTTGTGATCGAGAACTCGTCCTCCATGACCCTGGACTTTTCTCTATCAAGCAACGCACCGAACGAAGTGAGCTTCTCTATCTCACCGACATCCTTCACAGAAGTGACGACCGTCACGCTCGGCGCGCGAGGCCGAGCACAAGTATTTCTTCACTATCGTCCGCGCCCAGCCAGTGACGCGTCTTCGCAGCTTCTCAATGATCCATGGAACCGGGAGGTGGAGGTTTATGTGAACTGTCGACTCGTCAAGGACTTCCGGGAGACTGTGGTGCTTCGCGCGCTCTGCTACTCGTCCCAGCTGACTGTTCATGTGGCATCGTCCACACCTGAGCTTGAAGCAAGGGATTTCCAAGCGAGCGGGTCTTTCACTCAGCCTAGTTTCCTGGGTATGGTGTTCGCCATGACTGAGTCAGCGCTAGCTGATGATGCTACGACGGCTGCTGCTGCAGCCACGGCGACTGTCACGACGTCGGAGACCACGCCTGCAAACCCAGACGCGCGTTTCCTGGTTGTCCACAACACGCGCAGCGACGTTCGTGCCCGCATTGCACTTCGTAACGACAGTTTGTTCTTTGGCGTTACCGTCGACACGGAGCTCAACGGCAACGGACAAAAAGACGCTGTCGAGGTGGACTACCTAGAGAATGGGATCTGTGCAGGCCGTCGGTCAACGTTGCTCGTGTCGATCGCGCCACGCAGCTCTGCTGTGTTTCGTATTGTGCCCGATGTTGAGTCGCTGCGCAAGTACCGACAGATGTGGGACCACAGCGTCAAAGAGCACATCACGTTGTACAACATCAAGCAGTTTGCAGAGCACTACCAGGTCACGCTGTGCTTCACGTGCAGGTACGAAACAGCTAATAGGTTTGGACGAGCTCCGTCCCACCGCTACTGACTCACTGACACGTTTTTTTTTTCCCCTTCCCAGCAACGTCACGAGCTACTACATCCCGCCCCACATCGTCGAGTCGTATCCTTTCTCGGCTCTTGAAGACACGATCGCGAAGTTTTTGCAAGTAAGGATCTGGCGCTACAGCTATGCACAGGGCCACTGTCGTTCAAACAACATTACTGACGTATTTGTGCCTGTCAACAGAACTACAACGCGACGTGGAGGTGGATCATCTCGTTCCACAGCAAGCCGTCAGACAACGATGCCAGCGGCAACCCACCAACGTCGCTGCCGGTTACACGACTTGCGGAGGTGCTCAGTGAGCTGGAGGGTGCACTGGAGCAGTCATCGCCGCTGAGCCCTCGTAAACCAGGCCACGCGTCGGGCTTTGACGCGGCGTCGTCCACCGACTCACTGATGACGACGACCATGCAGGACCGTGACACACTGCGGCAGCTGCTGCATTCCTACCGCGCGCTGTACTTCGACTTCTTCTACATTACCGACGAGCTCATTTGGTATGGCGTGCGCAGCAACGCCGTGCGGCACAGTCTCATGCTGGCCGACCTGGCGTACGGGGTCGTGTTCAACCATGAAATCTTCCGCGCGTTCCTGGCGCAGACCAGCGAGTCGATGGTGTTGCCGCGGCTGCTACTGCCGTGGAGCCGCCAGCTACGTCACTTTCTCAGCTTCTTCCCAGAGAACCAGGAGACCACGCGGCCGCTGCGGCTGCTGTACGAGCAGCTCCAGAAGTTCGAAGTGGTGCTGTGATCTGATGTTGCCACGGCGACTCGTCCATGGAGAGTGCCTGTCTAGACTCGACTAAGTTAACGTAGCTGTTCGCTTTAGATTAACCATCTCATGTGTTTTCAACTAACCATCGTCGTTGGTCCAAAGCCCCAACGAAAATGGCGGATGAGATGGCGGACGCGCGTCGCTCTTCGCGGGATCGAGACACGGGCGGAAGCCGCGAGAGGAAGCGAGAAAGGACGCGCGAGAGAAGTCGTAGCCGTAGTCGTAGTCGCGAGCGGACGAAGAGCAAGAAGAGCAAGAAGGAGAAGAAGGAGAAGAAGGAGAAGAAGAGCAAAGACGCCAAGAAGAAGCACCGAAAGAAGGACAAGAGCAGCAGGGAGAGCGAGAGACGCAAGCGCCGCCGACGCGACGAAGACGAAAGCGAGAGCAGCGATGGCAGTAGCAGCGACAGCGGCAGTGAGAGCAGAGGCGAAGGCAAGAGCGCGCCGAGCGTGGACCGTGTGGTTTGTGGACTGGATGGATTGCAGAATGGGTGATCGTACAAGGCACTAACAACTGGAATGCTGATGCGATATGATAGCAAGCTGCGGCAGTCGTGCGTACGCTGCTGGGTGAGTTTCCAGCGATTGCACCGGACTTGCTGGCGCTGCTGCAGATGCTCGACGCCGGCGAGACGGCCGTCATCAGTGGCATCGCGAACACGCGCGTGAAAACGCTGCTGGCGACGCTGTTCCCGCTCCTCGGGCTGAAAAAGGTGCGACAAGACTCATTTCACAGCTAAATGATCCAATACTGACCGATTAGGGCATCTGCGCTGTGTAGCTGCGTAAACCGGACGGCGCGTACATCGCCGGCAACTCGAGCAGAGACAGTCTACTGGAGACAGTCGCAGAAATGCTCGCCAGCGACGACGACAACCGAGGTTGTGGTGAAATTTCTGGATCACAAGGTCTAGCAATCGAAAAGGAGACGGATGCACCTTCCGACTCGGTTCCCTCGGTGGCTGAACGTCGTCGACACGACGCTCCCATCGGCCCCACACTGCCGCCAACAGCAAGCGGATCGGCGACGACTTCTTGCAATGTAGCTGATCACGATGACGACGATGACGATAACGACTTCGGGCCAGCACTACCTGGTATGAAGGGCTTCCGCGTAGCAGATGAGCGTGTCGAAGCGGAGATGGCACAGCGTGCGAAGCAATTGGAGGAAGACGAATGGCGACGTGCGAGAGGTGAAGCACCACT
This sequence comes from Pythium utonaiense, assembly GCA_023334595.1. Classification (NCBI taxonomy): domain Eukaryota; phylum Oomycota; class Peronosporomycetes; order Pythiales; family Pythiaceae; genus Pythium; species Pythium utonaiense. The sequence continues at coordinate 4,324 of JAADVE010000260.1, read as the reverse complement.
CAGTGCTGGCCAGGCCCCGGCAGCGGGGGGACGCGAGGCGTGGATGACGCAGATGCCAGAAAACAACAAGATCTTCCAAGACGCCATGGGCGGGGCGATGAAGCGCACCAGCGGAAAGCCCGCTGCCTTCCGAAGCAAGGAGCCAGCCGCAATCGACAGTACGTGGTTCGACGCACCGGAGGAGAGAGAACGCGCCAAGCGAGCCAAGCTCGATATGTGAGCTACTTTGCTGGCTAGTAGTATGCCTCGTGTGGAGTCGCTGATGGCATGCGTGTGCTGTCTAAATAGGGAGCTGCTCGGCTACGTGAGACCTGAAAATGCGGCCGCACCGCAAAGCGCTGACGTATCCCGACCACCAGTGGGTGGACCGAGTGTCAATGAGTCGATTCTTCCAGCTGCGAATCCAGAGGCAGACCAGGACATGCGCCGGCAAATGGATGCGTTGCGCCAGAAGCGAGGACCGTCACTATTAGAGCAACACCAGCAGAAGGTCGCGGCCGAACAGAAGAGCAAGGTGAATGTCGGCGCTGAAAAGTCTACGTGGAACAGAGACCGTGATCTAACTGCTCGGCGAGGGCTCTCCCGCGACGATGCGGATCGTATCATCTCAGCGTCCAAGGAGATCAGCTCCAAGTTCACAGCACCGACAGTCACGCGGCAGTTTTTGTAAGCGCACCCCACTACAATCTCATGTGCGACGCTCACTCGTGTTTCTCCAATTTACCAAAGATGAACTGCAGCACAATGAGTAGAATGGAGGCAAGCCACCGCACGAGCCGCTGTGATAGCGACGGCGTCCGTGTTGCCAGACACCGTGTGCCTTCTCGCTCTTCTCGACTGGCTGCTTCTGCGGGTGGTTTGTCGGATGCGACGACGGCGGCCTTGTCTTCGTAGAGGCGACCCACAGCTTCGCGCATCATCTGCTGCTGGAAACGGCGCTGCTGCTGCTTTCGCTGCCGCTCTCGGATCTCCGCGCGATCCACATCCTCCATTTGTTTGCGAAGTTTCTCCACTGACGGCATTTTCGTTGCTCCAGCTCGCCCCGTGGGACTGATATCATGCTCTACTGACTCCATGGCGCGTTGAAGATCGGCCCTTCACACAAACACACACGCATGAGCACTTCGTCATAGTCTTTGCGTCGATGTAACCCACCTTGCATCATCGATGCGACCAAGTTTCATGAGCGCTTTCGCTCGCTGGCTGAGCGCACGACCATGCGTCGGTACCACCACCAGCGCCTGCTCCGCCACTCGAGCGGCCTTTTCCCACTGCTCTAGCCGCAGCAGGCACGCCACCAAATTGCACGTGAGCGGCAGCTGCACGTGCAATTCGCACTCGCGTCGCTGCTCGGGCGATTCGCCAAAGTCCAGACCAGCGAGCGCCTCAACGTACAGCTCGGCGGCTTCCTGGAACCGCTCCTGCTGAAAGACCGCGTTGGCGTGGAGTCGCTTGTCTTGCACCCACTGTTGGCGTAGCTCACCCGAGGAAATGCACGCCACTTGCTGCGCGGCGTGCTTGACCTTGGCCTGCAGGTCTAGCAGCGCGATCTCCTGCGGACTCGTGTCCAGCATTACGCCGTTGTCCAGTTTGCGCTTGAGCGCGACTGTCGTCTGGGGCGTGGCAGCCACAGGCGCCATCACGCTGTTGATGCTCTCGAGCATCTTCGTGACCGTGTACGCCTCCGTCATGTTTGCTCGCGTCTTCAAGAGGGGTGCTTTTCTCGTTTTGTGGAGATAATAACTGAGGAGCCAAAAGGGGTGAGTACAAAGAGGCCGAAGCGACGCTCGCCGCCCGTTTCATTCTGCCGGTTGACGTCTCAAGGTCTCTCTCTCTCTCTCTCTCTCTCTCTCTCTGCAACGTTCTACTTGGCTTTGGAGCTTTCTGAGCGTCTGGACGCGCTGCTCCGTGCCTTCTCCTTCTTCGTCTGAAGTCCTGTCGCCTTGCCGATGCGACGGAGAAGCTGCAGCGTCCACCAGCGGGAGAACCTGCAGACAGAAGAAACCATCGCCATGAGCATGTGTCTGGATCCTCAACGCACTGAAATGGCTCATGCTAACGTACCGAAAGATAGGCAGTTTCCACGCCCGGTCCTCAGCAGCTTCAGCGGGAGGATCACAAGCGATCGCGAGCAGGAGGAACTGCACAGCATACGTGTTACAAGTGAGACGCTTTTTGGTTAGTAAACCGTTGGCTAGGAGGGGCACGCACCACGGGGAAGAGCAGCGCGAAGATGCCCTTGCTCACGAAGTTGGGCACGAAGAATGTGGCGAGTGTGAAGGGTGCACCGAAGCCAGCGAAGTATGCCCTGTCGACACATAGGAATGCTATTAGAATCGACGCAGCACAGACACGAGCGTCCCACTCCGAGCGGACGTACCAGTGCTGTTCTAGATGCGCCAGCCGCTTCTCGAGGCTCCAGCCTGCAAGCGACCACTTGTACTCAAAGCAGTACAGCGAGTAGAGCCAGCTGAGGTGAATGAAGCTGAGCATAGGCCCGACGACGGGCACGAGGTACGACAGCACAGTCTGCAGCAGGAAGAACGCCACGAGGATCGCGCGGTAGAGCTCATCACTGTGGAAATCGGCCGAACTGTCAAGAAAAGCACCACAGGCAGCAGCGATGGCCAACAGGGAAACGCACCGGATCATGTCAGCGACGGGCGTGGGCGACGGCTTGCCGTGCTGCTGCATGAATGCTATAGGCGATTCGGATTGACGGATTCGTCATTGACACACGCAAATACCATGGCACAACCACGAGACCACGCACCGTCATCAGCGATCTCCTGGTACCAAATGGTGTTGAGGATGAAGCTGATGCAGTAGATCGGGTACATCCACAACACTTGGTAGAGCAGGAACACGAAGCCGTCCACGCGGTCGCGCACTTCGTCGGCCTCGTGGGGACTGTGCATCCATCCATCACAGCAACGTCAGTAGCCCGCCGTCATTACCATTCGAAGCCCGAACGAGACGCACGCGGCCGCGAAGGATCGCTGCAGGATCTCTCCGAAGAGGTGGATGACGGGGATGACGGCGCGGTCGAAGAAGAAGATGGAGCCGAGGAAGATGAGTCCGTTGAGCACGAAGCACTTGGCGCTGGACACGCAGATGAGGCGCGACTGCAGGAAGAAGAGCAGGATGCGGTGCAGCGAGATGGCGTGCTGCACGCCGTCGCAGAACGCCTTGAACGCCAGCGACAGCGCCACCGTCGGCGATCCCATGCCTGCTCGCTCAGTAGCTCGTCGTTCTTTCTGTCTCGTCTTGAAGAAGGCCCAGCTCCAAACCGCACTTAGTGGGACAGCGAAACCGCACTTAGTGAGTGTGGGTCGGTCCTCCCCGATTTAGCAACGCGTTGAAGTTGCCGTGAAAATGCACGAGCGACCGGCGAAAATGCTGGCGGCGGGAGCGCGTCCGCGGCGGCGCGGCGGCCACGGCGCGAGCTGCGCGGGCGTGGCATGCGAGCACACGCTGGGTAGACAGCCGCTGCACCTGTATGGGTATCTGTGGGCCAAGCCCGAGTTCGTGGCTGACGACAAGAGCGGCACGTTCAGCTTCGTGGTGCCCGACACGGTGCTGTTCAAGCAGCAGAAGCCCATCAAGTGGTTCTTCACGTCCAGGCAGGAGAAGGGGAAGGTGCGTGGGTCACAGTAGTGGTGGTGGTGCAGTGGAGGAGCGCTGTCTGGGGGGCTGACGAGCGAGAGGTGACGCGCAGATCCTGGTCAAGAGCAAGAAGAACCTGAGCGTGACACACGTGCTGTCGGCGTTTCTGGAGCCCAAGCACTTTGCCACCAACAGCACGAACAACGGACCAACTACGATCGCTACGACGGCGCCATCAGCGTCGAGCGCGGACGATGGCGAATCGCTGGTGGTCGCAACGTTCGCGTACGTGGACCGCTCGTCCAGTGGCGAGATCGTGCTGGTCGTGGAGCACTTGACTCGCACAGCACTCCACCACTTGCTCACGACGCGCGAGAAGCCGACGCTGAGTGTGCTGCAACGCTTCATCCCCACGCGTTCGGGCTACAACCACCTCATCCAGAGCGTGTTCACGCCCGACAACTGCCTCGTACGCAAGTGCGTGAGCTCGCACTTGGTGAGTGACACGCGGCTCTGCGTAGCCGAGCGCACGGCCACATTCGAAGCGGATGAGCGCCATGTGCAACCACGTACGTGCCTCTGGTTAACGCAGTGTTGCTCCAGTTGCGCGCAGCTCTTTACGATTGATTGACATGAAATGAATGGACACAGGCGACGTGACCAACCGCGAGCTGTGTGACCAGATCGAGCACATGCACTTGGAGATGAGTACGCATCT
>JAADVE010000259.1:0-24323 GCA_023334595.1 Pythium utonaiense | reverse complement strand
CGCGCGCTGCCGCTGCTGCTGCGAAACCACCAGCCCCACTACCGAAGGTGCTCACGAAAGCCCCTCCTCTCGCGAACGCCCCCGCGGTCCAGGTGACTCCACCAGCGAAGGCATCGATCGCACCTCCACCTCCTCCTGCATTAGTCGCTCCTCCAGTCATTGCCGCACCCGCTCCTGTGTTATCCGTTAAGCGGCCGTCAGTGACGACCCCTCTTGGCTCGGAAGGCTCAGCGGCTTCGCCTTTTGTCGTCGGGCGTGGACAGCGAAAGCGCGTCATGCCTGCTCACTTGCGCGACGAGAACGTCCTGGACCATGACCAAGCATCGCCTTTGCTGAAGAAGTGTCATGCGATCCTCAAGGGCTTAATGGCGAACCCGAAAGCCGGTCCGTTCCTGATGCCTGTGGACCCGATTGCACTCGGCATTCCCAACTATTTCGACGTGATCAAGGAGCCGATGGATCTTGGAACGATCCGACACAATTTGGAGGGCGGCTTCTACGACGACATCTCTGTATTTATCGACCACGTGCGCTTGGTGTTTGACAACGCGATGTTGTACAACGCTTCTCACAGTCAAGTCCATATCTTCGCCGCAAAGCTAGCAGAGGATTTCGAGAAGCGGATCAAGAGTCTGAATGCGAAGCAACTGGAACGCTCATCAAGTTTACTGTCGACTTCGAGCTCGTCTATCATCAAGCTAAAGCGCGAACGCAAGGGAGAGCCGACACATTCGACAAAAAAGATCAAGGGTGGTCGTGGTGCGAAGGGTAACAGCAAGCGAGCACCCACAGACGACAACCAGCTCATCATGTCCCTCAAAGAAGACATCGAGCGGCTTAAGGCCACGCTCGAGCAGCTTCAGCCAGTTGTGCGTGTCGTGACACCGAAGCCGTCCAAGGCAGCGTCAAGGTACGCATACTCTGTTAGCGTGTGCTGGTTCGTTTAATGGGTTGAGTCTAACGACTTATCGTCATGGTGACAACAGACCGTTTAAGATGGAAGACCTCACGGAAGAAGAACTGAACGAGCCCATGACGCAAGCCGATAAAGCACGATTGAGTGAAGATATTCGCCAACTTCCTCAGGAGAAAATCAACCGGGTTCTGCAGATCATCGCCGAGTCTGTGCCTGTTTCGAAACTCACAAACGAGAACGACGAGGTCGAGATCGATATCAATTCGTTCGACACTCGCTGTCTTCGAATGCTGGAAGGCTACGTTCGAGTGAGTGGCAACCTAATGCACCCAGTTTATCGATTTGGTCGCTCATCTGTCTCTCTGTTTGCGCAGGAAAATGGAATTGGCCGAAAGCGAAAGCGACCGACGTTGACAAAGAAGTCTGGCAAGTCCGCGCCAGTGTCGCACCGCCTCAAGTCCGCCAAGGTGGCAGCTGTGAACATCCGTCAGCGTCAAGAGCAGTTGAAGAATCAACTTGCGATGATCGACGGTAATGGACAAGTCGTGACAACAGCTCCTACGGCGGCTGCTGCTCCAGACGTTGAAATGGCGAAGCCTGACGACAGTTCATCGGACAGTTCATCGAGTTCATCGGATTCGTCGGATTCGGACAGTGACAGCGACAGTGAATCGGACTCGGACGGTGCAGCTCCTCTGCAAAGGGTGGGTCTCAATGCTTCTTCGGGCGGTGTGTTGAGTTGATGACCGGCGATTAACGACTCGTTGCCATGGTCTTCTTCTCAATGCTTTGCAGTCTCCTGTTTTATCTGGCGGTGCTTCGCTCTCACAACTATCGGAATCGGCTCGTGCTGGTTAGTGACACGGCCAAGATGAAGGGTTTCTTACATGCGGGAAGGCTAATCGCACATCGGTCCATATCGTAGACGCCGCGAAAAAGATTCGCGATGAGATGACACCGCGGGAGCCGCTGAAGGTGGAGAACCGTGGTGCGTGGAGCCTTCTCGCTCAGAAAGATGCCACCTGCGACCAGTCGCTTGTGCCCCCCGAGGAGAACCCGACAAGTTCCTTGTGGATGTCGGCGCGGTCAATGGAACAAGTGAAGCAGCAAAAGATTCAGCAGAAGGAGAAGGAACGAAGTGAGGAGTTGGAGGCGCAGCGTAAACGCGATGCCGAGCAACGGGAGAAGGATAAGAACCGAGAGCGGGATGAAGCGGAACGACGCAAGCATGAGCAAGAAGAGTCGAACCGTCAAGCCCGTGAAGAACGAGTCCGTCAAGAGCGTGCTCGGGAGGCCGAGCGTGCACGAGCTGCACAACGCGCCGTTGAGAGGGAGAAACTACTGCAAGATGAAGACATGGACGAGCACCACGAGCACACACTGACCGAGGACCTGGAATCGTTCAGCTCTTCGTCCTTCTTGTAGAGGATCCAGTGGATGTGCCGTGGTAGTGCTCAGTCTCTGTCAGTGCGTCGATGTGTCGAGTTTTCCCGACGTCTTGACCATGAAAGTACAAAAAGATGCAGACGGAGAAAAGAACCGAGTGCAGAGATGGCGGTTGCAGATCGCACTGCTCGAGGCGAATTATTTAAGGAGTAGACACGGTTTTGAAACCATGACTTGAGTGGCCTGAGTTGTGCTTTGTCTAGGTGAAGTGAAGCGCCGCATCCAAGAGTCAGGAACGTCGAGATGGAAGTCAACTCACTCCAAGTGGCGGAGCTTCACAAGAAGTTCGAGGACCTGAACGACGAGATTGCAGTCGCGCTGCGTCACCAGGAAGATGTGATCCAGCAGTCGACGAGTGTCTCGGGCGGCAATCCAACGGCCTCACGGAAGGATGTGTTGCGGCTCGCGACGCGAGCGATCAATTGGCGCGAGGATGTAAACGCGCTGGCCAAGCACATCGACCTGCAGCTCCAGAACAGCCGTGCACTGCGGTCGAAAGAAGCGCAAGTGCTCTCACGAGACAACGAGACCAAACCCGTGGAAGATGACTCGCACAGCGCCAAGATGAGGTGCCTGCGGTCGGACATCCGCATGCTGCAGGAGTTTCGGCTCGCATGGGTCCATGCGCGACGCGAACCGAGCAAAGAATTCATGGCGGTTCTAGAGAAACTGGACGAGGAAGGCCGCGCGTTGGGTGAGCTTGTGGACAGATCGATCAAGGCTGAAAAGAGTGGACGCAAGGACGCACAGGCCACTGCGGTGCTCGAGTTGTTTGAAGCCCGAAGTGTGCTGAAAGGCAAGATCTCGGAGCAGCTAATCAAGGAGAAGAAACAGTTCGAGCTGGAGATGGGCTTCCCGGGCTCTGATAGTACCGGCACGGAGAGTGAAGCAGACGACGGAAAGCTGCTCGCCTCATGGGATGTGCAGCTCTATCTGCGACTGGCGCAGGGACTGCTTGACCAACAAAAGGAGATCAAGGCTCGCATCCGCAGCGGTATCGTGCCTCCTAGTGGGGCCTCGTCAGCAGCACTCGATCAAAGGCAAGGAATACCTGCGGCTGCGGACAACCAGCTCGCCAGTGGGAATCTGGATGGATTCGCTGCGATCTCCGCCATGGGCCAAGGTGCGCCACCAGCCAACGGCCGTAAGTCGTCCATTTCCAATCCTCAATCGTCTACGGGATCTGGAGCATCTCTCGATGAGGTGAACCTCGCACTTCAGAAGCTGCGTCGCGAACACGGAGATCTTAAGCACGCCCACGCGAAGCTCTCTATGACCACCGCACAGCTGGAAGACGATCTCGCACATCTCCAACGCAAGTACGAAGATGAGAAGCGTGCTCATATGAACGAAAAGAAATGGTACGTGCCCAAGATCCAAAAGCTGGAGGAAACGGTGTTGACGACGGCCAAGGCCTTCGAGGCATTGAAGCTGAACGTGGAGCTGCTCACAAACATGTACAAGACACTGCGACAAACTGTCGCGACCCATGAACTCGAGGAGACCGAGCTGAAGGGAGAGCGTGACCGAGTCTCCTTGCTTCTAAGCGAGGAAATCAAGAAAGTAGCCTTGCTCAGCAAGGAAAATGTACGGAAGGACAAGCTCGTGATGATTGCGATGAGTGCGAGACACGAAATGTGTGCGTTGGCCAAGCACTGCGAGTCACAGATGAAGACTTTGGAAAAGGCGAAGCTCAGTGCCGAACAGCGCGCCAGAGAAAACGCCGAGGAGCTGACAGTGAACAAGTACCAGTTGGAGAACGCGTACTCTCGCTTGGAGGCCACCGACCAGGCGCTCCAAGCCGCTAAGGCGACAATCGAAAGGCTACAGAACGAGATGGAAGTGTGTATACAAGCAGCGCAAACCAAAGAAGCCGAGATGAAGGCCTTTTACGAGAAGGAGGCCCAGCAGCTTCAACAGCGCGCGGACAAGACCAAGCGCGAACTCATGGATGCCATGTCGCAAAACCTGAGTCTGGATGGCAGACTTCGTAAGGCCCAAGAGAAGCTCAAAAAGTTCACAGGTGAAGGAGCGTCCACGGCCGACACCAAGACGAAACCCAGCGACACCAAGACTCCACCGACTTAAGGTATCGTACATACATACATGATTGGGATGTGTACGTTTAAATCTCGATGTCTCGCTTCTGCGGTACGCGGATGTGGCGCATGGTTGTGCCTGGCTGTGTGGGCTTGAACGGCGCCTGCTGACCGTACGGTTTCGGGATGCCCAGCTCTTCTGGGATGTACGCGTTCGGTCGTGGCTCGGCTGTTGTGTACGTGAGCTGTGTCGGAAAGTTCTGCGCGTGCTGCGCCATCGCGCGGGCCTGGAGCTTGGAGGCACGGAGCTCTTCGTCACGCAGCCGCTGGTTCTGGAGGCGCAAGAGCTGCTGTTCGCAGTACAGATTCGGCACCTCGCCGCTCTCAAACCGTCGCCGCGCGTCTTCAACCTCCACCATCGCATCGTGCTTCTCCTGCTGGAGCTTCATGGCCGTGGCCTGGTACATGGACAGCTCCGACACCACAGCCATCATCTTGCGCGTCGTGTCCTTGATCTTGGACTGGAAGTCGTTGACTTTCTTGGCGACCTCAAGTGTCTCACCACGTCGCTCGCTCGCCTGCGTGCGCAGCTTGTTTGACAGCGACGTGACCTCTTCAAGCACGAGCTCCTTTTCCAGGAGCTGCTCTTTCTTGCGGTGGTATCGTGTTTCCAGGAACGAGATTTTGGTTTGAAGCTGCTCTTCGTCCGGGTCGTCGCCGTCCAGCGCTCGCCACCGCTCACCATTTTTCGGCGTCTCCAGATCTCGGCACAGCAGCTCCGTCACCTCTTTCTCCTGCGTGAGGTCGTTCTGGAGCTCAAGAATACGCTGCGCAAGCTGCGGTAAGTGCGGCAACTGGCGCCGCGCGTTCTCGAGCTGTCGCTGAAGATCGCTCAGCTGGATCTTGAGCATGCGAAGCTCCTGGTCCTTGTGGGTCAACGCAATCTCGCCGTCGTTCAGCGCCTTTTCCTGTAAGTTCGCCTTCTCATACAAGATACAAAGCTCGTCGTTGCGGTCGATGAGCTGCACACCCGTTGCGTTACGCGCGTCCACAGCTAGCTCGTACTTCTTCTTCAGCCGTAGCATCTCTTTCTCAGTCATCGTGATGATGCCGTTGAGCTTGTCGATCTCTACGATCTGCTGCTCCACCGTCTCCTGTTTTTGCCGGTACAGATCGTGGCACTTGTTGGTATCCAGTCGAAGCGAGTCGCGCGAGCACTGCGCCGTGCTGTGCGCGAGCCTCTCCTTGCTCAGCGCCTTGTCCTTGGCCAGCGACTCGTTACGCAACACCTCGACCTCGTTCTGCAAGATCTTGATCTTCTCCTTCATCTCCGCCAGAGCCTGCGACGACGCCTGGATCAGGTTCACGTATTTGTTGCGCTCGTTCTTGACCACGTCGTACAACGCCGAGAACTCCTTCAGGTGGTTGTTGGTCTCATTCCACTTCTTGGCCAGGTCGAAGATCACGAGCTCCTTCATCTTAAGCTCCTGCTGCGTCTGCCGTTCAGCGTCTAGGGCCGACGCCGCCTCGCGGGCCTTCATCTCACGCTGCGCCGTCAGCAGCGACACCAGTTTGCGCTGCTTACTCTCCTCGCCAACCCACTGCGCCACCTCGTCCTCGAGATTCGTGACCTGGTTCGACATCTCATCCAGTTCATCCGTCTGCACTTTCTCCCCGTTCTCCTGCTTCAGAAATCGTGCGATCAGCACGTCGACCTGCTGCTTGATGTCGTGCTGCTCCTGGGTCTTCTTACGGTTCTCAGCTCGCAATGCTGTGAGCTGGTGGTGGGCGTCCACGACCTGTGCCTTGAGGTTGGGGAGAAGTGCACGGCTCGTGTCGTAGAGTCCGATTTTCTTCTTGAGCTCACGCTTGAGCTTGTCGTAGTCCTTCTGGGCCTTGGCCACGCGCTCGTTCTCTCGACGCTGGGTCATCTCCAACGCCTTGTCCGCCATCTCGAGCCGAGTCTTCTCGCTCAGACGCAGCACATGCGTGTTCTGCTCGTCGCGGAGGTGTAGCGTCACGTGGTCCACATCGCGCTGGCGCTGGTCGATCGTGTCGCGGTGTACATCCAACTTGTGCATCAGCTCCTTCTGGACGTCCTCGGCTTCCTTGAGCTTGGCGTTCTGCTCTTCCAGCGTCGAGTTCACGACGCCAAGTCGCTCGGTTGCCTTGAGGATCTCACGCTCCAGGTTAGTCACGGCCTTCTGCACGACGTCCGCCTGCTTTTCCATACGTTCTGGATCGTTCTGGACCTGGTGTAGGTGCTTCTGCTCACTGGCGACGCTGTTCTCGAGTTTGGCATTCTCTGCTCGGAGGAATTCTAGCCGCGCTAGAAAGTCCTTGCGTCGTTGATGTTCCTTAGTGATCTCCCCATCAACGCGGTGATTTTCCTCGCTCAGACTCGCGATTTCCTCAGTCAGTTTGCGGACCTCGGGCTCAACCAACTTTGCATGGGCATCCAGTATTTCTTCCTTCTGGTTGAGCAGGTCCACGCGCTCGCGCTGCAGCTCCGTGATTTCGAATGTGAGCACAGCGTCGCGATCGATGCACTCGGCCAGCTCCTTCATGGCCTTTTCCTTATCCTTTTCGACCGATGTGAGTGCTGCAAGCTCCTCTGCCTTGCGGATCGACTGCTTCTCGACCGTGATCTTCTCGCTGAGCAGCTCCGTATTGAGCAGCTTGGCCTGCTTAAGCAGCGACTTCTCGTGTTTGTACGTGTCCAACACGAACGTGTTGAGCTTGGTGTACTTGTCCTTGTGGAACTGCATCTGCTCGAGCGTGATCATGTCGGCCTCAAAGTATTGCTCGAGCAAGCGAAAGGCGTTGGCGAACGACGACGAGTTGGCCAGCAGCACGTCGCCCGGCACGGCGTCGTCGCCATGCGCCAGGCCAGCGCGGGCTTCATCCGCGGAGACATCGGGCATGGTGCTGCACCTGGAGGTGTGCTGCTACTGCAGTGACATGCACGAGCACAACAGTGAGAGGCATCCGTTTCACGCGGCCACGTCAGCTACACTCGAGTAAAAGTAGCACCACTCGGGCTGCGGCTCTTCATGATCGATAGACAGGCGGTCAAGATCATGATTGGGTATAATTAGAGGGCGATGATTGGCCAGTGAGTGAATCTAAACGCGATTTGATTGGTTGAAAACGTGGATCAGGACAGCCCAGATCAGTGTACGAACCTCAATGTCATTAAAACAAGGTAAATGTGTTTAAATTTGTCTACTCGTACTACGCTACGAGTCTCGTAGTGTGATGATCGACCATTAGTGTCGTTAAACCCAGGTGTGGATCTCCTCGTCGAATGTTGATGCGCTTCTCACGGCCGTGGGTTCTGCGGAATCGCCAAGCACCACCGCCGTCCGTCCGCCATCGCCACTTCCAGCGACTTCATCACAATGTCCCGCGGCGAGAACGACGAGCTCAGCGCAAGCACCAGCGTCAGCGGCGACCTCAGCGGCGACCTGCAGGCGCTGGCGCTGGCCGAGTCGTGCGACATCCAGGAGGACGCATCTCTCGACGCTCCAGCGGTGGCCTTTCCCGACTTCACATCGCCCGCCACGCCGCCAGAGCTGCGCGGAATGTGGAGCGAGCCCAGCAGCAGCGACGTGCCTGTGCGCGGGCCCGACTACATGACGGACCACCTCAAGGTGCCGGCCGGCGAGGCAGTGGCGAGACTTCTGCACTTCGATCTGTGGACCACGCGCATGCCCGAGAAGCGCCACCACATCGCTCGCTATGACCTCCAGCGCAGCGGCCACAGCAGCGTGATCCGTTACTGCGCGGAAACGTTTCCCGAGGCACTGGTGTTCGTACTGAACATCGAGCTGCCGGACTCGAACAACGTGAGTCTCGTGAGCTACTGGCTCGTGCCACAGTACTCGCGTGAGGACGACAAGGGGGACGACGAGAACGAGACGTTCTACAGGCTTCTGCGGCGTTTCGTGGACGACGACAACCGTGAGTTCCGGGACAAGCGCTTCAAGCTAATCCCCAGCTTCACGCAGGCGCCGTGGATCCTCAACCAGCTCGTGCAGAGCCGCCCGGCGCTCACGGGCCAGAAGCTCACGCAGCACTACTTCCGCGGTGACAACTACATGGAGGTGGACCTGGACGTTTCGTCGTCCACCGTCGCGCACTACATTGGCTCGCTGTGCCAAAGCTGGGCCACCTACATCGAAGTGGACGTGTTCATTACCGTCCAGGGTGAGCAGGAGGACGAGCTGCCCGAGCGTATCCTCGGAGGAGTACGCATCCCGTACATTGACCTCAGCCTCGCGCAGCCCGTCGATGGTGACGACGATGACGAAGAGGAGGAGGAGGAGGAAACAGTGCAGTCCGAGCAGTAGAAAGCAGTACCGGTAGGCAGAAGGCTGCGTGCGTACAGTAGTAGATGCTCTATTGAAGCCTGGCTTACTCGTGGTCCGTCTCCGGGATGACCTTGTACGGATTCAGGATGCCGTTCGGGTCCATCATCTGCTTCATCTGGCGCATGAGCTTGATCGCGCCGCTCGACTTGGACAGGTGCAGGTAGTCGGGCTTGTGCGCGCCGATTCCGTGCTCGGCACTGATGCTGCCACGGTACTTGGCTACAATCACGAGCAGGTCCTCCGTCAGCATTCAACCACAGCGTCGTATCCCTACCTATCAAACCATCCGACGTACATGTCCACTCGAAGACGAAGGGCTCGAGAGCCTGGAAGACGCGCTCGTCGTACTCGAGTGTAGAGATGTTCAGGTGCAGGTTGCAGTCGCCCAGGTGTCCGTAGCCCGTGACTTCGGCCCCCAGCGGCGCGAGCAGCGCGCGCGTCTCCTCCACGAGCTTGTAGTACTCGGTAATCGGCAGCGACACGTCGTACTTGTACACATAGCCGCGAGCGCTCAGCGCAAGCGTGATATCCTCGCGAATCATGAACAGCTTGCGAGCCTGCTGGGCGTCCTGCGCGACAGTCCCGTCCACCACCGTGCCGTTGCCCATGGTCTCCTCCAGGTACGCCTCCAGCTTTTCCATGTCGTGGGCGGCGTTGCTGCCCGACGTCTCGATGAGCACGTAGAATGGCGACTTGGTCTCCAGCGGGTCCTTTGTCCAGTCCTGCTGCGACAGCACCATGTCCAGCGACTGGCGGTCCAGGAACTCAACGGCCGAGAGCACCTCGCCGAGCTGCTGCTTGGCCTGTACGACCACACGTTGCACGGCCTCAAAGTCCTCACACGCGAGCAGCGCGACGTTGACAGATGACGAGCGCGGAGGCGTGAGCACCGAGACCTTGGTGATCACACCCAGCGTGCCCTCCGATCCGATGAAGAGCTGTTTCAGATCGTAGCCAGTGTTGTCCTTTCTCATCGTCGACAGGCAGTCGAGAATGGTGCCGTCAGCCAGCACCGCTTCCACGCCCAGCACGGAGCCGTGGAGCGAGCCGTAGCGCAGCAGTCGCAGGCCGCCGGCGTTGGTCGCGACGTTGCCGCCGATCTGGCACGTGCCCTTGGCACCCAGGTCCAGCGGCATCATGTAGCCATGCTTGGCCACGTAGTTGTCGAGGTTCTCGAGGATACAGCCGGCCTCAGCCACGACGATGCCCGAGATCTCGTCAAACGACAGCACGTTGTTCATGGCGCCCAGCGACAGCACGATCTCGTCGTGCACGGGCACGGAGCCGCCCACGAGGCCCGTGTTGCCGCCCTGCGGCACGACCGCGAGCTTGCGGTCGTTGCAGTACTTGAGGATCTGCGAGACCTGCTGCGTGGTCTTGGGCCGCAGCACGAGCGCCCGCTCGCCGCGCGCCTTGTACTTCTTGAGCCAGTCCGTGGTGTACGGCGCTGTGTCGTCGCGGTCCGAGAGCACGGCCGCGGGCGAGAGGAGCTGCTCGAAGAAGAGCTTGTCGGCGTCGGTCCACTGCGCGAAGGCCGCGCTGCGACGCGAGTCCACGCTCAGGCGGCGCGCGTGCGCGGCCATGCGAGAGGACGCGCCGGAGACCACACGGCGCAGCATCGTTGAGCAGGAAGGAGTTGGTTGCGCTGGAGGCCGCTGCTTCAGAATGAGCTGGTCGTCAATGGCTCTTGCGGTGGTAAGTGCTTGCCGTGACGCAAACAGACGGACGACATTCGTGCAACCGCACTCGCGGTGGGCGACCTCGGTGAGGTTGCGCGAAGGTCGCTTGAATGTGGGGGAAATGTCTAGTTTGGGTTGATGGGTTGAGATTGTTTTGGGTTTCGTGTTCTTCGGTTGGCTGCCAACCAAAAACAACCTGCAAGAAAGGGCAACATCATCGTGGCCGCGAGCAGCTCCATTTGCCTTTCCTGACGCCACGGCCGCTGCTGCGTGTGTGGGTGCAGACGAGATCTCAAGACCGAGGGCAAGATGTGGACGTGCACGGCGTGTCGCCTCGAGTTCGCGACGCCGAATGAGCAGAAAGACCACTTCCGCAGCGACTGGCACCGCTACAACCTGAAGCGCAAGGTCGTGGAGCTGCCGCCCGTGACGGAGGAGCAGTTCAACCTGCGCATGCAGAAGGTGGTCGCGGAGAAGCAGGCGCAGGTGGAGAATGACCCGAAGCAGAAGCAGCTCAAGAAGAAGGAGGAGATGGCCAAGGCCGGCGTCAAGACGCTGACCAAGTGCGTGGCCTGCAACAAGGCCTACAACAACGCCAACGCGTACGAGAACCACTTGCTCAGCAAGAAGCATCTCGCGAACGCAAAGAACCTGCCGCAGGACGCGCCTGCTGTCGCCACCATCACCAAGAAGCTCGAGATCGTGGACCTGAACGCGGCCGCGAAGAAGGCCGAGGGCGAAGACGCCCAGGAGCAGGACGACGAGGAGAACGCCGGCGAACCGACCATGTCGCTGGAGGACTACAAGAAGACCATCCCGCTGGCCAAGGAGGACTGTATCTTCTGCTCGCACCACGCCGAGGACCTGGACTCGTGCTTGGAGCACATGCTCAAGGAGCACGGCTTCTTCGTGCCGGATGTCGAGTACCTGGTGGACCTAGAGGGTCTCGTGGGCTACCTCGCCGAGAAGGTCAAGCTGGGCCACTTTTGTCTGTACTGTAACGGCAAGGGCAAGTCGTTCCGCAACTACCAGGACGTGCAGAAGCACATGACGGCGCTGTCGCACTGTAAGCTGCTGTACGAGGAGAACGAGGACATGGAGGAGCTGCTCGACTTCTACGACTTCTCGGCGCAGTACACCAAGAAGGAGAAGAAGGCCAAGCTGGCGCAGCTCGCGAATGAGGCAGGCGAAGAGGCCGAGTGGGAGACGGACAGCGAGGCCGAGATCGACGACGACGAGGAGGTCGTGGAGGAGAGCGAGGAGGAGGAAGAGAGCGAGGAAGAGGAAGATGAGTACTCTGTGGGCGTGTCGGAGACCGGCGAACTGGTGCTCGCCAACGGCCGTCGTATCGGTCAGCGCGAGTTCCGACGATACTACCGCCAGAAGTTCCGTCCGGAGGATACGCGCGCGTCGGTGGCGGCGGCGACGAAGGAGCGACTGCTGCTGTCGTACCAGTTGGCGGGCGTCGACGCGTCGGCCGGCAGCACTGCGCTGTCGACTGCGTTTGTGGCCAACTTCATGAAGCGACGAAACGTACGTAGCTGGTGTACAGCGGGAATCACGATGGCGACGATGGTTTTACTGACGATGGGGCTTTGGATGTGTGTAGAACATTGCTGGTGGCATGACGATTCACGAGATCAAGCGACAGAACCACCAGTTCCACAAGCACCGCGAGCGTCTCGACAAGCGCAGCCACAAGCTGCAGAAGAACCCGAACCGACGAGCAATGGTGACCGTCTAGACTTGTATACGAGTTGTTTCTGTGAATATCCATCTTCCTACCACGCTCGACTGCTCTCTTCGCTTTCTCTCTCACAATCGACGCTTCTTCTTGGCCTCAAGTCCTCGCGTGGCTGATGGGTGTGAAGGCTTGTGGTCTCTCTTTGATGGAGGTCTCTCCGAACTGTGCGCTGACAGCGCAGTGACGGCTCCGGATCGGTTTTGGAACGGATTGAAGTCTCTGGTCGGCAGCGTGTGAAGGCGTACAACTTCTCTGACCACCTCCTCTTCGTCTTCGTCTGCAAGAGAAGGCGTGGTCGTGTCACTTGCATGTAGCTCTGGCAGCAGGATCTCCTCCGCGGACGCTACTCGATACATCAGCAAAAACTGGTCGTCGCGGCTTGGGCTCGCCACTAGCAGATAGAACACACGACCGTCCTCCTGCTCCAGCACACCACGTCAGTCAAAGTGAGTCATACACTGCAGTAATGCGTGCGTACTCGTGTGCAGCACTTGACCAGAGCACCAGTGCGTCCATCGCGCAAGAAACGACTGAGCGCGAGTGCTTGAATACGAGTTGATACTGTCACGGAGGCTCGCAGTGGACATCCCATGAGCAGCGCAGGATGCACCGAAGCCAGCGGCACGAAATGAACGAGAGCGAATGTGCTCGAGTGGCTAGGAAGTACCGCCTCGGTCGAAAGTTCGCCGTCCACCTGAGCCAGCAGCACGAAGTTGGCTCGGATCTCCATCTCCAGCGGTATCTCTGTCTCCCGTAGCAGCAGCGTTGCGCGGACGATCGGCACCGCGGCGTCTAGCCACTCTTTCTACAGCGTCACTCATCAGTTCTGCTCCTGACCACGCTGGTGCATGCACCGTACCACGACGGCCTCCAGCTCCAGCTCACAGTCCTCGATCTGTCGGATCCTGCACTGGCGGTTGCCCTTCACCGCCCGCAGCAACTGCAGCATGTTCCGCGACGCCGCCTCGCTGTGCTCTTCCTCATCGCGCAGTAGCACGAACTGGATGGACGTCTGCTTCGCTAGCGCACTGGCGAAGGAGACGTCCGCCTCCACTAACGGCAACGCGTCCGCCGGCGCGAGCACCGACACGTTGAACTGCTGCGCCGCAAGACCCTCGAGCAGCTCCATGAAGGCGCCACACCGAGATCCACGGGCGCTATTAGAAGCCCCTGCGCCTCTACGCCCATCCTGCGTGTCATCGCCGTCACCACCATCTCCACGCAGCCGCCATTTCTTGACGTCGTCTTCAAGATTCGCACTGAGCTGTCGCGGCGCGTGACCGGCGTGGGCGCTGATGGTGACGGCGCGGGGCACGTCCGCATTACCCACAAACGCGCTCAGCGACACCAACAGACGCGTCGCCTCGTGCGCGTTGTCGCTGCCACATTGCTCACGCGGCTGCAGGCGCTGCGCCAGCGTGACATACTCGCGCACGACACGCTGCATCGCACTCACGTGGCTACGTCGGCAGCGCGCATTAGTCGCTCGGAGTTGGAGCCCACATACACGCGACGCCTCCGCTCCGCGCCTTACCGTTCCTGGACGTCGCGCGGGGCTGCCGTGGCCGGCAGCACCACCACAATCGCATGCTTGCGTGTGCGCATCCCCATGTTGCCGCTTCAACTTCCGCCGACCGCACTGAAACGTTGGCGGCCTCATCCCGCGACGTGGGTGTGGTGGCGAATTCCGCCAACATGTTGGCGCCAACTTCAACATGCTGTTTTGTTGGGGGCCACAGCGATGCTCGTGTCGTTCCGAAAGGTTACACCACCTCAGCGGGGTAGGTTTGTTGAGGGTTACACGACTGTCGTCGTATCGTCAAGACGTTCGCGTTTGTGCCAAGCATTTCCTCGCAGAGTTTTTTGGATCCAACAGTACACATCTGCTGCACCTCAACGCGGGTAGGTGAGTACACCTACCCCGCTACGTTCGCTTCAGAGAAAGAACGTTTTGAGTAGGCGAACTGTCGCAGTGTCGTGCGTGCGCACCCCTATTCGCTGGCTTTGGCCTGACGTTCCCCTATCCGCATCGGAAGCGCCAAGTTCGGAACCCCGTTGGTCCGATTCGATGTGTTGGTGTATCGGCGGGAAGCCCTACCCCGTACAGGCATATGAGCTTACGTGGATTTCTGCCAATCGTGGCGTGCAGTTGCTTCTTCTGGGTAGGGACGTTGCCCAATGAGAACCAGCAACTTGTCAATAGGAAATGGAACGCGCGTGAGTGAGGAATCATCCGCACGTCGAGCCGCGCAGTGTATCTGTCGCGCCGCGCACGCACGCCCCGCCTCCATCCCATCATCCCCGCTCTCTCTCTCTCTCTCTGCGAGTCTGCGCGCGTGGCCTTCTCCGCCGACTTGCGCCATTTCTCCTGCGGCGTCTCATTCCACGACCGCCGCGATCCGACGTTGCTCTTCCTCGCCCCGACCGCCACCTCCATCCTCCTCCAGCAAACGGAACGGTAGCGACGCCATGAACGCGTTCTTCTGGTCGCGACGGAAGCCGTCGAAGGAGCTCGTGCTCAAAGTGGACGCGCTGCTCAGTACACTGTTTCCGGATGAGAATTTCGAGGAGGCACTCGCGTCCAAGAGCAGCGAGGCGACGCGCGACAGCGGCGAGGGCGCCGTCGCGCCTGTGGATGCAGCCATCAGTAAGGTGGAGACGACCGGCCACCGCGAGCGGATAGAATCAGTGGACGCGGCAGAGGACGCGGACGCAAATGGCAACAGCGCGAGTCCAGATGAGGGCGAGACAAGCGACCACAGCGGTGACGAGGAGCCCGTGGAGCCGACCGAGAAGGGCGAGAAGTCCATCCCGGAGGAGCTCGAGCTGCTCTGGGCCAAGATCCGCAGCATCTTCCAGGCATGGGACGAGGAACAGGTAGAGCGCGAGCGCAAGATGAACCGCATGGCCGAGCTGTTGCTGCGCTACCGCGTGCTGGAGAAGACGCTGATGCCCAAGGTGCTGAGCGTGATGACGTTCGAGACCCGCAAGTACGTGGGCCACGTGTTCCGCGCGATGACGGTGCACGGCTTCCAGGGCTTTATCGAGTACGTTGCCGAACGCCCCGATATCGTCAAGTGGCTGGTGGATGGCTACAAGAACCACCACACGGCGCTGATCTGTGGGTCCATGCTGCGGGACTGTTTGGAGCACCAGTCGCTGGTGCTGATGCTGCTGAACGAGATGCCGGTCGAGTTCGAGCTGCTCTTCAAGGTTACCAAGACCAACGCGAACTTCGACATCTCAGCCGACGCTTTCCGGAATATCACCAAGATCCTGCGCGCACACAAGGCCGCGACCGTGTCGTGCTTGGCCGAGTCGTTCGACCGTATTTTCGGGCTCGTGAATAGCCTTCTGAACTCGACCAACTACGTCACAAAGCGACAGGCGCTGCAGTTGCTCGGAGAGCTGCTGTTGGATCCGTTGAACTTCTCCGTGATGCAGCGCTACGTGGCGTCGCGCAACAACCTCAAGCTCGTGATGATGTTGCTGCGTGAGCCAAGCCAGGCGCTCCGCATGGAGGCGTACAACGTGTTCAAGATCTTTGTGGCCAACCCAAACAAGTCGCCCGAGGTCGAGCAGGTCCTGGTACGCAACCGAGAAAAGTTGTTGGCTTTCGTGCTCGATTTTGGAAAGAATGAGACCAGTCGTGAGTTCCACCAAGAGAAGTCGCTTGTCGTGTACTCGCTCCAGCGCATTACCGAGTCGACGCCGGTGCAGCCAGCTAAGCCCCCCGTGTTGGCCCCAGGTTCCGGCTCGGCGACATCACCAGCGTCACCGGCGTTGCCCATGCGCAAGACCCCGTCGGAGGTGTGCTTACAGCAGGAGTGAGCCACGTGCCCACACACTGACGTTTCGTTTGTCCGAATAGATCGGTGTAGCATAGGAATAGGACCCGAAGCAGACGAGATGGCGTACATGCGTGCCCAAGGCAGCCGCGCGTGCCGCCCACACCCATATTTATGCAGAGCGAACCCTTAGAGTTGTGAAGTAGTAACAGTAAAGCACACGACCATGCTCTGCGATCCTCACTTGCTCTCCATTTCATTGCATCGATCACCATGGAGGTGGCATCCGAGGGAGTCTCTGTCCATCCATTTATCAGCTCATGGCTAAGAGGTGACAGAAGACGAAGCCGCTCCCTCCGTTACGCAGACCGTCTGCTCAATGGAGAGGGCCTCGTCTCCGGCTTGAACTTGTAACCAGCGAGTCCACAGTGTGGGCTCCACGTATGCACGCAGCAAGCCGCGTGTGCATAAGCCGCACAGTTTACATGACGGCAGAGGTGTCGCGTCAAGTGCGTCATGTGTCACAAATGTAGCCATGTATCCACTAAGTACGCGTTGCCTTTCGATTCCTCCTAAACCCGTCATGCGTACTTAGTAGACTTGGGGTGAATGCGCACGCCCGTGAATGCACGATCATCAGAAGGAAGCCATTTGCCTCAGAACGAAGGCAACGGCGTCCCCACGCAGTCAGCAATATCCACGCTCAGAACAGACACACACAGACACCATGGTGGCAACAGCGTGGGAGGTGAGCTGCTCGAGAAGGTGCAACGCACGTCTCTTGGAGAGAGGAGCTCATGCCGTGAATTGATCTCTAGAACTATCAACGCGCACTGGCGACGAACCCGCTTCGCACCAAGTCGCTCACGTCAGGCTGTGTCGGCGCGCTCGGTGAAGTGATTGGTACGACTGCATGCCGCTACTGGCCGACAGCGAACGGTGCTGATGATGTGAGCTCTTCGACCCGCAGGTCACTTGCTCAAGAACAAGACGCTCCGCGGCCTGTCGCCACGCCAAGTGCTCGCGTTCTTCACGTTTGGCGCGCTCGTGAACGGACCAGTGTTCCACTACTGGTACTTGTTCCTCGAGAAACAGCAGCTCACCAAGCAGAAGCTGGTGTGTTGCAGTCGACGATTGCATTCCACGTCCGTGGTGTTGTCTGGGCTGACACCGTGGCCACCTCAATGTGCAGACCGCGAACAAGAAGCTGCTGCTCGACCGCGTGATCATCACGCCTCCATTCCTCGCCTTCACGCTCTTCTCTGTGAGTGCGTTGATCTCATGCAGAATCGGAAAAGTATCAGCACTGACCCATGCCCTCTCTGGTGCTGCAGCTCGGCGTGATGCGCGGCTCGAGTCCGAAGGCGTCGGTTGAGACGTTGAAGAAGATCTACTGGGGAGCGCTGCAGATGAACCTTCGCGTGTGGACCGTCACGCAGTGGCTCTCCTTCCACTACGTGCCACCACAGTACCGCGTGCTGTGGGGTGCGTGCGGCCTTTCTCACCCTACTTCAACCTCACCAGCTCCTGCCATCTAACCTCGCGCTTTGTTAAACAGGCAACTGCGTCGCGCTGTGGTGGAACTCGTACCTGTCGCTCACGCAGGGCTAAGCCACGAACTAGACCAAGAGAACGAGGGGACGAGAGAGCGAGAGAGAGGGAGGCACGGCTGCAGCACGACAAGAAGTTTCGATCGGCGGCGTCCAAGCGGAGCCGTTATGCGAGCAGCTACGTGTAGTATGGACCAACACTCACGTGGCCGGTTTGTGACCCATGTTGCCTCTGTTACCTAATACTTCAACCGAGCCCAGTACAAACACAGGCATCGTCTTTAGAGAGGGTATCATTTATGACAGTGGGTGGTCCACAGCAATGGCTGGGGCAGTGGCACTCGCGCGAGGGAACGCTGGAAACGTGAGGAGCTGTTCGATAATCCGTCCACTCGCCCCCATTCGCATCCCTTCCTCAGCGGCGCGAGCAACCCCAATACAACTGCAGACGTCGCCACGGGCAGCACCTCAGCTCCGTGTGAGACGTGGACCGGCTCGCACTGATCAGCGGCCTCCCCAACGCGCAACGGCCATGAACTTTGGCGCTTCCTCGAGGCGCAACGCCGCCGGAGCCACTGGTGGCGGCGTGCCCTCGCTCGTGCAGTGCTGTATCAACGCGCTGGCCGTGGACGCGCCGCCGCGAGCTGTGCACTGCCTCGTGAGGTGCGATTGCGGTTGCTGTCGCTTCGATTTAGTGGGGTTTGTGTACTGACGGAGTCGTATGTGGATGCCAATGTAGACGCCTGCCGGAGGAGCTAGTCATGGATCTGCTGCAGCGCATGGTCCTCACCAACACGATCACGGACGACCGACTGGCGACGTTCTTCACGCACGCCCGGCTCGTGCTGCGCTTGGAGGGCTGCACCAGCATCCGAAACTCGGTGCTGCGTCTCATTCCTCTGCGCTGTCCGCAACTGGTGAGCTGGCTCTGCCTACGTCTCGACAGTCTTTCTTTCTTTCACCACTAACTGATCGCCGTGGTTGATCAAAACAGCGATGCCTGGACTTGTCCAACTGCGCACAAGTCAACAACACAGTCGTGCGCGCCGTTCTCCACGGTTGCCCGTCGCTGCAAGTGCTGCGGCTCGACGGCTGCCGCCACATCACCGATGCCGCTTTCCAGCCCGACTACTCGCCCTCGCTGACACTGCGGGCTTGTGCAACGCTGCGGACAATCAGCTTTGCACGCTGCTCACAGCTCACGGAAGATCTCGTCATGTACCTCGTGCTGACGTGTCGCGCGCTCACCGACATCAATTTCTCGCGGTGTAAACGCATTCCGAGCGAGGCCATTCGCCAGCTACTGCTCACAGCGAGTGATCTGCAGAGGCTCACACTGTCATTCATGGACATATCAGACGCAGCATTCCTCATCAACCCATCCGACCCGTCAACATCCCCTCGTTCCGTGCTGCCCCGCAGTCTCCGCGCAATTGACCTCACGCAGTCGCGTGTGACCGACCGCACGATCTTCGCGCTGGCGTCGCAGTGTCGCTACCTCGAGGAAGTGAAGCTGAGCCACTGCATGGAGATCACGGACACTGGAGTAGAGGCGCTGATCAGTATGTGCCCTCGTATCCGCACGCTGGACCTGAACAACTGCGGGCTCGTGACGGACCGAGGTGTGTCGTTGCTGGGATCTTACGGCAAGCAGCTCGAGTACGTGAACCTGTCCTGGTGTATGAACATGACGGACAAGGGCGTGGTGGATCTCGTGCAGGGTTGTGAGCGACTGCGGCAGCTCAAGCTCGTGTGGTGCACGCAGCTGACAGACGTGACCATGGCGGCCGTGATGGGCACGAAGCCCAAGGCCGCACAAGCGCTGACGCTGCACATGAGCGGATGCAAGGCCATCACGAGCGCAACGCTGATGGGCGTCCGTGCTCGAGGGACGGTGGTCGTCGGATTATGACGACGGGCCGACATAGAGGAAGAAGATGCCTTCTCGACACTATTTAATTTATTCTCTAAGCGACCAAAAGACAAAGTCACTACTACACTACTAGTGGAGTTTCGTTTTGCCTTGACTCGTGGGTTGTGCAGAGAGTCCACGACTGGCTTGCCGTGCGAGTGGGGGCGTGTGCTTGGCGAGAACGTGGCCAGACCAGTAGTAGAAGCCTGCGATCGCTGCAAGTAACAGCCAGAACGACCACATCACGCGAAGGTGATACACGATAAACGATATCACAAGCACGGCCACGATCTTGAGCTGAGCACGCGTGAGATCATCCAGGCTAGTCCAGAGCGAGACAACAGCGTCCGGAACGGTCGCTGCGACTGCGTACAAGCCGAAGAACATCGCCGCAAAGGCAGCGAGGAGGCCGCCAGCGACGAAGTGGTGGGTCACGATACGGACTTCTTCGTGGGTCTGCCACAGCTCCCGCACTTCGTCCACGACCACACCGACCCACACGCTCACGACGGCGTGGATATCGGAGACAACCGCCGCAATATGCCGGTAGATGGACAGCAGCGTGGCTACCGCCTCTGCGAAGAAGCGGTCGTAGATGACGACGCACTGCTGGTAGAACTCATGCCACGCAGCCACCAGTCCGTTCCAAGCGGCCGTTGCTTCGGCCGTGACCTTCTCCACCACAGCCTTCACACGAGGCAGCCATTCGCGCAGCTGTGCTTGCATCTCCTCCAGATACTGCGTCGCAAACTCCACTTGTAGCGCGAGCACTGACGCGTCACCCGATGCAATCGCACGGTGCACTTGGTCTTCGACGGTCTCCGAAGCCTCGTCGCCTGGGAGCTCTGGCATCAGGTCTGCCGGCACCTCAGCGCACTGCGCGTCTCCCTCGCGGCACTGCTCCACTTCGCCACCATACGCAGCAGCACGCTCGGGCTCCACATTCGACTGCTTGTCGTTGGTCTCCGCTGGCGTCTCGGCCACGCGCGCGCGCGTGATCTTGAGCGTCGTCTTCACAGTCTTCAGCGTCGCGCCCATCGCCTGCTGGCGATCTTCGGCCGCTCCAGCCACACCCGCAGCCTCTGCATTCGCGCCTGCATTTTTTCCACACAGTGCGAGCACCACAACGAGCAGCAGCGCCGCGTACATCCAGCGCCGGCGGGCGACGGATCTCGCCACCATTGCGCTTTGCTCGTGTGGGGTTTGAATGGGACCCGCCCAGTTAACAGGTCCCGAGAGTACCGTACTACCTCTACTGTACGATGCAGAACTCGTGTTCTGTGGAATATGTCTTGCAATTAAAGACAGTATAGTATCCGAAATTACGCATAATAGCCCGTCGACGTGTTGAACAGCGAGGGACAGTTCAGCACCAGCGAGCTGAATCACGCGCGGATCATCCGGCAGCTCCTTCGATCTTCAGCATGAGCTGGCGGCGCTTCGACTTCAACCTCAAGGGCGTGGAGGGCATCCAGGAGCGCACCATCGGCGGCGGCGTGGTGACGCTGCTCAGCTTCCTGCTCGTGAGCTTCCTGCTGCTGTCCGAGCTCTCCGTGTGGTGGACCGTCGAGGTCACGCACCGCATGCACGTCGACACCGCGCCCGTACGCTGCTGATGATGATGATGCTGAGTGCCTGCCTCGCGTACTGACTGCTGAGTCTCTCTATGTGTGGATGTGTGTGTCTTTCAGCAAGATTCCGACATCGCGATCGATGTGGACATCGTGTTCCTCCATGAGCAGTGCAGTGGTGCGTGGCGTGGATGCGAACGCTTGGCGGTGGGATGTTGATGGCCAGTACTGACGGTGTTGGCTTGTGAAGAGGTGGCGATGGACGTGAGCGACGCCAAGGGTAACAAGGAGATCCTCATCCGCGACGACGTGAAGAAGGTGCCGTTCGGAGAGGCCGGCTGCCAGTTCATCGGCACGGCGCACGTGAAGAAGGTGGCGGGCGACGTGTCGTTCGCCCACGCCGGCTCGCTCAACATCTTCTCGTTCCACGAGTTCCTCAACTTCAACTCGTCGCACCACATCAACCACCTGCACTTCGGCCCGCAGATCGCGGACATGCAGACGCCGCTCGTGGACGTCGATAAGATCATCGTCACCAACAGTGCGTGTGGTGTACCTTCTCACGGCGTCTCTAGTGTCATCAGCGCACGCTAACAATCTTTTGCTGTGGCCGACAGTTGCGACGTACAAGTACTTTGTGAACGTCGTGCCGACCAAGTACATCTCGTACAACGGCCTCGAGCTCTCGACGTACCAGTACTCGGTCACGGAGCACGAGACCAAGGCCGGCAACCGCGGCGGCGGCATGTCCTTCCCTGGCGTGATTTTCTCCTACGAGTTCTCGCCCATCGCGGTCGAGTACGTCGAGAGCAAACCGTCTATCCTGCAGTTCCTCACGAGCTCCAGCGCTATCATCGGCGGTGTCTTCGCAGTCGCACGCATGATCGACGGAGCCATCTACAGCGTCTCCAAAAAGATCGACTAGACGCGTTGGCAACTATCGCCGCTATCACGCTCGCTCGCCGCTGGCCGGTGGCCGCACTCAAACAGCCATGGAATCACAATCACAACAGTTTAGATCCCCAGCAGTCTCCGTGTGTCTCGTTATGCTAGCTCCGCGACTGTATCGTCGTCGCTGTAGGGCACCAAGCGCTTGAGTTCCACGAGGTCTCTAAGCTCCTTCGGCAGCTCAGCTACCAGATCGTCAATGTGGACTTCTGTCAGCGTCGACAGCACCAGTGCAATATCGCACGCGATCTCACGGGTGGCGCTCTCGCGCTGGGCCTGCGACTCGTAAGTGATGGCCGCGTGTGCAGACGTCGTCTTCTGGACCACGCGTCGCACAGCGTCCGCTTCCACAAGCCCGTGCGCGTAGAGCCGAGCGATCGCGCTGATGTACGTCTGGAACAAGTGGATGCCGTGGCTCTCGCACTCGTTGCGACGATACGCCTCGACGGAAATACCGGCGTTGGCGAGACTCGCCGCACTACGCACGTGGTTGCGGATGATGTCGTGGATGAGCACAACCGACACGCCGTACTTTTCGGGCTCAGCGAGCAGGTCCTTGCCCAAGTCGATGTCGCCTTGGCCGTTGTCACCCACGAACACGAACTGGTGCTCCGCAAACAGTCGACGAAAGTTCTCAAAGTTCTGTACACACAGAGCTCAGACCGTCAGCGTCTTCCCATTCCACGTCCTTCTACGCCAACAACGCACCTCGAGCTTGCCGGCAGCAATGCGTCTTGGGCCGAGCACGACGTGAGAGAGGCGTCCCATGAGTACTACAAATCAAACAATCTGGGTTAAGCTGTGCTGTCGGTAGGCCAGAACGATTGGTGGTGGCAGCAACGTACAGTTGAAGTGGAAGAAGCCACTGGCGCGGAGCTGGCGGATGGAGCGGCGCCGCATGATCTCTGGCCGCGCCGTAAGGAATGTGATGCGTGAGCGAGACTCCCGCTCTCCAGGCACCAAGTCATTCGAAGCGGCGTCCGCTGGAGGAGTGTGGTTGATGCTGCCGCACTGCAAGAGTTCCTCCACGAACTGGTGGACGCCCGGGTAAACCGTCAGGTCCGGATAGCGCGTGTCAAAGAGCACCGAGATCATCGTGTCGTCAATGTCGCTGCACACAGAGCACACTCGTCAGCATTCAATTTCCAAGCGCCGATACAACGGTTGGCTAGCAACGTACCATAACAGCTTGACGGGTCGCACGAAGGTCGGAGACTTCACGAGCAAACTCGCCTCCCGCTCCAAGTGCTGAATGATGGCGTCACGGACGCTGGAGAATCGCAGTTGCTGGCACACAAGCCGATACACGGACACGTGCCGCTCCAGCTCGTTCTTGAGTTGCAGGCACTCGAGACCCGACGTCGACTCGAAGCAGCGCTGCACGCAGTCGGCTACGATCTGGAACTTCACATAGCGATACAGGATCGTGATGATCACACTCAGCGCCGCTGGGGACAGAGCGTGGAGAGGCAACTTGCGCAGGCAGTGCTGCGCGAAGTGCTGCGCCTTGATGTCCGAGTTGACCAATCGCGTCGTCCACAGGAACTGGATGATCTGCTCCATCTCCGTGAGGTCCCGGGTCTCGTGGAGTTGGGCCATGGTGTCGGAGTACAGCAAAGTCTGGCCTGTGCGCGGGCCTGGAGGCACCGCCAGCTTCTGGATAAGCCTCTCACGCTCAGCATAGGACGACGGCGTGAGGTAGTGGCGTGGCGACTTGAAGGCCGACCGTAGCAGCCTCGCTGGGTCCACGCCCTTGGCCGTGAGCACGATCCAGAGGACGGTCAGCAGCAGTAGGAGGAGCAGGAGCGGCCCGATGAGATCCATTGCGACGGCCACACGGAGGAGAATGCTTGGAGGCGAAGATGAAGATGGAGATGCAAGGGTGGGAGAGTGGAAGTGGTGATTCCTCTCCCGCCATCAAGGCCGTCAAGTCACCACAGAGAAAGGGATGCGCCAGAGAGTTTCGGAGCTCCTCGTTGACTCGCTCATTCATCAGATGGTCAGAAATATCTGAGTCTGACGAAGTCGATTGATTTTGGGTTATCCCCATCTGTGCCTTGGGGCCTGCGTCACCAAATCTCCAGGCATTCTATAGCGACTTTCATATTGGGTTCGACGAATACCTTATTTTGGTATAACTGAGACGTGTGTGGAGCCGTCACGATCTCTTCGAATCACACGACGAGGTCGTCGTCTTCGTGCTCTGGTTGCTGCTTAGACGTATGACCAGCCAAAAGCTGCATGACAGGCTTCGGCGTCAACGCGATCAGTGCGTTTGCTTCCTTGGGGGAGAGATCTGCAAGTAGATCAGCGATCTCTTCAGCCAGCTCTCGTGCAGCTGAATCGAGTTGTTCTGT
>JAADVE010000258.1:0-24324 GCA_023334595.1 Pythium utonaiense | reverse complement strand
TGCTGCCGTCAGGAGCTCAAGGGAGTCAGTGGGAGTCGGAGCTGTTGCGGTCGAGGAGGTCATTTGATTGGACGGAATCAATTTCAGCCAATCAGAGGAGAGTGAGATGACCGAGTACTGCGATCTGATTGGATGATTTTGTAGATGTCACAGTCATAACTGGGATAGGGGAGGATAATATCTCATGTGT
The DNA here is from genome assembly GCA_023334595.1 of Pythium utonaiense. NCBI lineage: Eukaryota > Oomycota > Peronosporomycetes > Pythiales > Pythiaceae > Pythium > Pythium utonaiense. The sequence goes on along the minus strand of JAADVE010000258.1, from coordinate 24,134 downwards.
TGATCACTTGAGGTCCATAAAATCCGATATTTGGAGGATGTCGGTGGAGTGATTGTCGATCTTCACGAAGAGCTGCAGGATTGAGAAGATACAGCCACCCCACGATGATGGAGCGAGCGGAGGTGAAGCAGCGCGTGCTGGCCATCGCCAGAGACATCCACGCAGTCTCGTCGAGTAGCTACGGACCGACGGGCCGAGTGAAAGCGTTGCAGCCGAATGAGGACGCGCCGGACGCCGTGGAGCTCACGACCAACGCGGAACGCATCTGCGATCGCATTGGGTGCGTGCGATTGATCGCGGCCGCACTGCTGGATGGAGTTTGCTCACACGGTTCACGTTGCTGACGGTGTAGCTCATCCGATTGCCCAATTGCAAATGTGTATCTGCATATTTTGAAGAGCCGGGTGGGTGTGGTGGTGTCATCACCACGTGGAAGTACATGGAGCTGACGACTTGATGCGCAGCTCCGCAACCATTGCGACGGCGGACTCTTCACGATGATGCTGAGCTCAAAGTACGAGGAACTTTTAGGTGCTTTGCCTACGTGGGTCCTGTTCTGATTGTGTGTGGATCTTCTAGGCTGCAGCTCATCGCTATGGACGGCAAGCTCGCCAACATACCGCACCTTCTGGTTTCACAAGGTACGAACCTACTGACTGAAAGGCCTCAACTTTACTTGACCATGATGTTTCATGTAGGCTACTCCTTGGCGATAGAGTGGTGCCTCGCTTATCTCGAAGATCCGGCATGCCCCATCCGAGTGCCGGTGGATTGGAGCGACACTGAAGCACTTAATGCTGTCATTCGCGGCATCGTCGGATCCAAGCCGATGGCTTTTGTGCAGTCATCAGCATCTGATGGCCATACATCACTGCTACGTATGCTCGTTGAAGCGTTCGTGAGTGTGCTGCCTTTTGTGACTGAGAATCCAGGCGAGTCGTTGCCAATTAGGTTTCTCCACGACGCAGCACACGCATCCTCCCTCTCCAAGTCACAGTTATACAAGAACAGCGTGCTGCTCGAGTGCCCACACCACGCACCAATTCTCAATCTCCATCGGCGGCTGCCGATCCGAAACGTGAAGGTGTTGCTGTTCAGCATGTCAGTGAATCTGATAAATGGGAACGATAACACCGACGACTCCACAGGTGTCGCCGTCGATTCTTCAGAAGCTGACAATGACCACTTGTACCACGAGTTAGCCAATGCAATCGCGTTCCTTGATGTAGGCGTCGTGCTATCACAGAAAGTTGTCCCTGAGTCGTTCCAGTCCATGTTAGCAAGCAAAGGCATCGTGTCGATCGAGCGTCTCGGGATCTCACACATGCGTACGTTCATCAACACGACATTGATTTTTCAAAGATCAGGTGATAACCGCTTGCTTCTGCAGGTGCCGTCCAGCTCCTGACAGGAGCCACCGCAATCGGCGACTGGCGTATCGTCCATTCTCGCTGCTGCCCTGTGGAGGCGCTGGGCTTCTTGTCGTCGGTGTCATGCGTGGAGGCAAACCACAAGAAGTTGCTGCTGCTCGAGAACGACCACGCGAGAAACACTTCTACTCCTGACTCCACGAACCGCGCATGGCCAGTGGCAACGCTTGTGCTAAGCGTTGGACCAGAGTTCGTCTACGCTGAGCTCGTGCATACCATCAAATCTTGCTTCAAGCAGCTGGTTTCCATGATGGAGGAGTCCGAGGCGCTTGCTGGTGCAGGTTGCACGGAGATCCATCTTGCGGCCTGGTTACGAAGAAACAGTCAAGAGCTCGTCTGTGATCACTTCTCCAAACGGCCAAGTAGCACGGAGAGAGTGGAGATTGCTGCACTGAGGCGATTGCGAACAGTGGTCAACGGTTTTGCAGAGGCGCTGGAGTCAATTGCTGTTTCACTGGACCACGGAGTCCATGGCATGGCAAGTGAAGTTACTGAGCGACTGGTGATGGCCAACCGCTTGACTTTAAGTGAGCTGCCGGACCAGGAAAGCTACTCGCTGTATGGCTGGAGCCCAGTCGAAGGCGACGTGATACGGGTTGTGACAGTCTCACAATCCCAAGAGGATGGCGACAGCACCAGCGACAGCAGCAGTGACGAGACCAGCGGCGACAGTGACGATGGCAGCGTAGGTGATGATACCCAGGTCGCAGAACGCAGTGTCGTCACTGCCTGGGTTCTAGACTCCCTGACAACCAAGCGAGAGGCTCTTGTGGCTGCTGTGGAGTGCGCCATGACGCTTCTGCGTGTGGCTGGGGTCGTCCACACGACGCCAGGCGCATGATCCAGTGCGATAAATACTCAGGCACCTATCTATTTCCCTCCATCTAATCTGTATCGACACTTAGAAGAACTCCTGGTCCTGGTCGTAGCCTGCGAGATCACCACACGCCAGGTACGGCACGAGCGTCTTGTCGTGCTTTTCGTCCTGCGCGAGGCCGTAGTTGGGCAGCAGGTACGACGTCATCACGGGACTGTAGTCCGCAGGCATCTTGAAGCCCTGTGCAACAACGAAGGCCTCGTTACTGGCAGCACGGCTGCTCGTAGGCTTCGAGCACGAAACCTCCGTGAAGAACACACCGAGCTGGTCGGCCAGCAGGTTGTACTGCTGGCAGCGGAAGATCTTGGCGACGAACGTGCCTCCCTCCTCCAGCACGTGGGTCGTGATGTTGAGCGCAGCCGCCAGCAGCTCCGCCTGCACAAACTCGTCGATGTCGTGGACGCCCGTGACGTCAGGCGCGCCGTCGCTCACCACGATCTGAGCCTTCTTGCCGTGGAAGTGGCCGATGATCTGCTCGGCCGTCTTCTTAGACGTGATGTCGCCCTGGATCAGCACGACGCCAGGGATCGGCGCCATTTCCTGCAGGTCCACCGACACCACGCGCACATCCTGGGCGTCCTCGGGCTTCATGTCACGCTTAATCGTCGGGACGGTGGCCTGGTCGTTGTACAGCTTGCGGCTCAGCACTTGACTCCAACTACCTGGCGCCGCGCACAGATCCACAGCACGCTCCACATCTGCAATAGCACAGCAACAGCGTTCAGTACGGGCTCACCACTCGTGAGAAAGGCCACGTCGCAACGCACTCTTGAGGAACGCGAACTGCTCGTCGAGCTGCAGCAGCTTGAAGGCGGAGCGCGCGCGGAAGCCGACCTCCTTGGCCTTGCGGTAGTAAATATCCTATCAAAGTGACCGCCATGAAAAGCGCTCGTCAGATCACACGCTTTCGATTGCATTGCATGCGTAGACGCGCTGCACGTACGCGCTTTTCCTCCGGGGACTTGGTCATTTTCGTGAAGCCACAATGGCCGGAGAGCTCTTCACTCCACCAATTCGTGGCGGTTAGTGTCCTAAATTAGGCCTTCGTCCTAAAACAGGGAAGCGTGTTTCGATTATCCACCAATCAAAGGCGGTTAACTTGAATTGGCTACACTCTCACTAAGGATGGATCGCTTGACACGCAGAGAGAGCTCTTCCCTGCGTCGCTACAGCACGTTGACGGTTTACAACGCAGGCTTGCGGAAGCGGTCCGTGGCCGCCACGAGCTCCTTCGCAATACCAGGCTCCATGGCTGAGTGCCCGGCGGTCTGCACGATGCGGAGGTCGGCCTCTGGGAACTTCTTGTGGAAGTCCCACGCCGTCTGCATTGGGCACACGACGTCGTAGCTGCGGAGGAAAGCAGGTAGGGTACGCATGAGTATTGAGGGTTTGAGGTAGTAACAAGTGAATGAATGGAGTGGAGCTTACCGGCCCTGGACGATCACAGTGGGGATGTGGCGAATCTTGTAGGTGTTGTCCAGGAGGAAGCTGTCGTTCGGGAAGAAACCTTCGTTGATGAAGTAGTGGTTCTCAATACGGGCGAACGCCTCGGCGAACAGCGTTTCACTCATGGACTTCTCAGCAGCATCGGCAGCAGGGATGAGGTTGCTGGTCGTGCGTTCCCACGTCGTCCAGGCGAGAGCCGCCGGAAGACGGACCTTCGGGTCGTCGCTGGTCAGACGCTTGTGGTACGCCTTGATGAAGTCACCGCGCTCCTCCTCTGGAATCGCGTCACGGTACGCCTCCCAGCGGTCTGGGTAGATGAAGCTGGCACCACTCTGGTAGTAGAACTCCAGCTCCTTCTTGCGCAGGTGGAAGATGCCACGGAGCACAAGCTCCGTTACGCGCGTGGGGTGCGTGATCGCGTACGTCGTCGACTGTTTAAAAAATGCACATTGGATCGTGAGAACCACTCCTCGACTATGGTTTGTCGCCGACAGATCCGTACCAGCGTGCTGCCCCACGAGCCACCGAACACCTGCCACTTGTCGATGTTGAGGTGCTTGCGAAGACGCTCCATGTCCTCCACCAAGTGCCACGTCCTGTCCATTAAACACACCCAGCGTGAGAACTACCCCACTCTTGAATCAACACCAAGATAGGATGCTGCTCACGTGTTCTCTTCGAGGTTCGCGTGTGGGAGACTGCGACCGCAGCCGCGCTGGTCGAAGAGCACGATGCGGTACACGCGCGGGTCGTGGAAGCGGCGCATGACGTCACTGCAGCCGCCGCCTGGACCGCCGTGCACCATCACCACAGGCTTGCCGTTTGGGTTGCCGCATTCCTCGTAGTACACAGTGTGGGTGTCCGAGACTTTAAGCATGCCCTTGTTGAACGGCTGGATGGCCGGGTACAGGTAGTCCTCCGCCTTGGTGAGGTGTACCGGCTTTTCCGCATCCGTCTTCGTGGCTGGCGCAGCAGCCACGGCCTTGCACTCCGCCTCCGAAGACGCGCTAGCCGTCGAGTACGCAGCCGCGAGGCCACCGGCGACCAGCAGCGCCGACGCCGACAGCGCCACGCGAGGCGTCGACTGGCGAGATTGGGATGAGCCGCTGGCCGAGAAGTTGTGGAAGAACGCCGCCTGCGATGGCGCACGCAGCGCACGACGCGCGATGCGAAGCGAGTGCTGCGAGAGCATGGCTAGATTCTCAGCGAAGGATTGAGAGACAGAGAGACCGAGGGAGTGAGCTCTTCGTCGACACGTTGGCGAATGAGCTCTCCGACGAAAGGATCGCGGTGTGATTGGGATGTTAGAAACTGGAGTGAGGTTTCTATCAACATCTAATGAGTTAAGTTAGTCGAGCCAACTTCAAGTGCGTGTGATGGGATGGCAAAAGAGCTCTTCGATTTCGGAAGTTGAAGCTGGATGTGTGGGTTCCGCAGTGGTCTGATGAGCGGCTTAGTAACAGCATGAAGGCGTGCTTTCATGCATGGCAAAGTCATTGGTGTTTGTTCGAGGTGGAGGGGTATGATCCCATACGTCCACACCACAAGATGCGTTTATTTGGATTTCTTCAGTAGCTTCTTGTTGCGGAGCTCCTCGCGATAGTCTTCGTATTCTCCAATTCGCTTGCTGCAGGACACATACAAACGTCAGCCATCCACTCACAGGCAGGTCCATGAGAACAGCACCATCCATAACACACCTTCGCTCTTCCTCATGCTGGATCTCGTCATAGGATGCCTCCATGTTGAACGAGTCGGTCGAGTCGATCGAGTAGCGACGCTTCCGGCCCTTACGCAGCATCGCTGTGATCACACCGGGCGCGTACTCATCACCATCGCTCACGACAAAGCTATCGTCACTCTCCTCATCGAAGTAGGAGTCTTGACGCGGCTTCCGTCGAGGCAAATCACGGTCGCGTTGCGCAGATCGAGGTCTAGAGGATGCTGCTGTCGCGTGCTTCCGCTTCAAGTCACCAAGGGCATTCTCGATCATACGCTGGTGACCGGTCTTTGGTACCATCGTCTCGAGATCCCGAGGCTTAATCTGGTTCAGAAGCTTGATTGAATCGAATCCATTGTCAAAGAACGCTGGTGCGTAGTCGGACATGTCGACGTCGAGGCCCTTGAGCCACTGGAGTACATCACGCTGGCCTTCCGTGTAGTTGACAGGTTTCTTCTTCTTCGCCCCCGACGTCGAGGCAGCACCAGATGTGGGTGCCTTCTTTGATTGCTTGGACTGCTCGGCGGAGACACCACATACGCGTGGAATCATCCGATCCAGAAGAGCCTTGCGAGGGTCCACTCGCTGTGGTGGAGCTGATTTGGACGTAGACGATGATGCTCTCTGCATGGATGAAGATGGGGCTCTGCCATTGCTACCATTGCGCTGTGAAGACGATGATGGAGCCCCTCTGTCATCACCACTGCTCTTCTGCGCTAGTGCGAGTAGCCGCTCACGACGACGGCGTCTCGCTTCATCGGAGTCCCTACAAAAAAAGCTATGAGCGCTCAAATCTTGTAAGCAGAAGGCTTGCAACCACGTACGCTGGTCCAAGCGTTGCAGAAGAAGGTCGCGACTGGCTGGTTGATGCCGGCAGCGGTCTTCTCGCTGACTGTGGTGGCGTGACCGTCCGCGCCATGGATCCTATTGTTCGGTGTGCCACGGGCGTCTTGTGCTTTTGCATCATGCCCATGTTTGTCCGTGCCGTCAAACTACTCCTGGCGGGTGCAGCAGAGATCGTCGTGCCGCGACGCTTAGTACCCGCAGGCCGATTGATGACTTGAACCGTGCGTGCCTCACGCTTGGCCTTCTCGGCAGCGTACTTGTCCTGTAGCTTCTTCCTAGCATTCTCATACCGTGCTGTATCTGCCACTGAGTCATTTACTATGTCAGCCCCAGCGTCCATTCCGCACAGCTTCTCGAATGTTCTATTGTCGCACCTGGCGCCGCTGACGGTGCGCTGCTGGGACGATCAATTGGCGTCTCACCGCCTGCTCTGCTCTTCGTGGGCTTCTCGCCTCCTACCCCCACCTGTGCCTTCCACTTGTCCGTGAGGCTGGAGCTGTAGCCGCGCACGACGTCATCCTCGTACTTGGTGAGCTTCTTGACCCACTTGCCAATGCCTGTGTTCTTGAGCAGGTCCACGTCCACGCGCACCGTCGTGAGCTTTCCCAGCACCTTCATGAGGTCGCCCTTGATCTGGTTGTCTCGCTGCCACGACGGCCTCTCCACCAGGCGCTCGATCTGGCGCGCCATGGACGCCACGTCGCCACTCGCACTCGCCATTCTCGTCCTGTTCGTTCGCGGTTCTTATTAGGACGACGCGAGCAGCTACGTGGAGAGAGACCCCAAGGTGGGAGGGTGACTGAACCAACAACAACAAACCGCGAGCGACCCAAACACCCAAAAGTCCAGAAACACAGCTGGGTGGTGGAGAACCAAACGACCTGTCGAAAATAGATCTGTCGAAAATGGCAAGGGCTGTCAACTCCACCACTGGCGAGAAAGGCAACGAGAGACTGACAATTGGCACGCAATATTGCTTGTTCAATGACGCTCCCGTCGCTACAGCATCAGCACTCCACTTCTATGACGGCGATGTCCCCCTCCGTAATAACGTTATTGGTAAATAGCACAGCCACTCCGCCGCGTCATGCGCTGTCAGCCAGCGAGCGACCCTCGAAGTCTAGTCGCGGGTTCTTGCTCGCCTGGCCACTCTCGTCGCGTGACTCGGGCTGACCGTCCTCGCTGCCTTCACGCGCGCGCTTGTATCCTCCATGTTTCGCGCACAGCCCAGAGGTACCGCGAGCTCCGGTCGAACAGCCAGGCACTGTACACCGGTAGCCGCCTCCGTGGAATAGACAATACTTGCTGCTACCCTGGGCACCCTTGGGGCAGTCTGGCGTTGCACAACGTTTGCCGCCACCGTGCTTTTGGCACAAACCAGACTTGCCGCGAGCGCCCTTCGTACAGCCAGGTGATGTGCACGGCCGAAACACATTCTTGGACCGTGGCTTCTTGGGAATCGGTTGCAGCGACTGCGTTGGTGCGGGTGCGGGCGGATGCTGATCGGACTCACTCTTGACTGGTGGCTGAGAAACGTGCGGATACTGATCGACTCGACCAACGTGATCTGTAGACGGGTAGCCTTCTTCGAAAGAATCTCGGAAGTCGTCTCCGTCCTCGATCATGTGGCCGTCGCCATCGTAGGGCGGCACCTCATACAGCGACGCTGCCATGACACCCATCGAATTCGTGATACGTTTCTCCGCAAAGTGGTTTGGCAAGTAGTTCGCAAGGCCGTCGTACAGCGCTGAAGGCGGTGGTGACTGTGGGAGCTGTGTGGGCAGACGTGTCAGGTTGTCCCCGTAGCCGTTGTAGCCATGGCCGTGGTAGAGCGCTGGGTCTGCCGCTGCAGCGATCGATAGCTTGGAGAGTCCACTGATGTTGTTGACGTCCACACCCAACGAGTCCAGATCAAGCGAAGCTCCTAGGGGCTCTATTGGCGCGCTGAGCAGTGATACGTTAGGCACTGGCTGAACACGCTGGAACGTGGCTGGCTCAGTGAGCGGCGGCTCATTCGTTGCGACGAGCTCCAACAGGGGCTCTCCAAATGGGTTGTGCACTGTCGGCGTGTTAATGAGCGGTAGTGGACTGGGCTGGGCCTGGCGGGGCATCGAGCCCATGAGCAGTCCCATCGTACTCAGCTTGTCACCGAAGTGCTGTGGATTACGGATTGGCGGGACCGACTTCCGCACAATGAAGCTGCTGGCGTCGCCATCCCCTCCGTCGTCCGCGTCCCTCCCGCCGTGGCGCTTCCCTTTCTTCGACGCAGCGTTCGCAGACTGTGATGTCTGCCGTGGGATGCCCGGGATGCCTTCACTGAAGTCGAACGTGAAGTTCTGCGGCAGCAGCTTTTCCTCCGACACAAGGATGTTCAGCGGGTTGAAGCGCGGGCGGTACTCCGTGACGTTGTCCGTCGCACGTGGGATCGCGAACGGGTCCTTCTTGAGCACAGCGTTGGCCGACTTGCGCTTGAGGTTGTCGTTCACGAACAGCTCGCTCAGCGTGTACACCACGCCCTTCTCTCCATGTCTTGGCGGTATCACGTCGTCGTCCTCCTCTTCCTCAGCTGCAGCCCTCGCCTCCTCCGCGTTCTTCTCCCCGTCTTCAGCGTCGGAGCTGTCGCTGGCAGCGTTCAGAATACTGCGAACCTCTGGCTCGGGCACAGGCTCCTGTGGCTTCGTCCCAGCAGCATCTTCGTCCGCTTTGCTGAGACCGTGGTGGTTGAGGTGATTGACGTTGGTGAGAGGGTTGTTGTCACCCGCCACTGCGAGCGACGGCTCGGTGTCGGGGGAAGCGGCCACGTCCGCAGAGGCCATGGCCATCGCTGAGGGGGGGATTCCTTCCGTGCGGTGCTGGATGGAAGGGTCGAGTGTCGCGGGCAACTCAGCAAGCCGCGCGGTGCCGCACGCTACAGTACCACGGAGCCGGTGAATGCGTGAATGGCTGAACGACTGGCTCCGCTGAATGCGAAAGCGGCTGACGGACACGGCCGATGTGCGGGGTACTGTACCGTACGGCGGGTGTATAGTACTCTGCGCGAGGGTCCGCGAGTGTATACTAGCTGGCCAATCCGCGTGATGGAGGACTCGACCGGCGGACTGCGGAATGCTGAATGCGCAGGCGTCGAGTGACCAGCGTGGGCGCTGTTTGACTGATCGTTCCAGCTGCGAGTCCCCTGTCCCAAGCTAATCAGCACGGGCGAGGCGACGAACATGATACTTCTATCCATCGGATATTAACGGGTATTGTATTTCATGAACGTTTTGTATTCCTTTATTCATAAGATTAGCATCATTTTATCTCTAGTATTCATTTTCAAAGGCCATGCCCCCAAGGCGCATTCAGCGAGCTTCATGTGCACCAACCCGGTGACGAGTAGCGCATCACGCCTATCCCCTCCACCAGCGGATCAGTGAGGGTCTCCCTCGTGAGATTGACGGTCGTGTAAGGCTCGTCGTGATCAAACGAGTCTTCCTCGAGTCTTCCCAGCCGATTGCCTTGGATTCCAACGGCAATCTGATGAGGATGACGGCCTCTGGGCGTGGCTGCCTTCCATCACACTGATGGAAGGTCACTGCATAGGTTGGGTGTGCTTCATCCAGCCAGTGCGTGGGACACCGTCGTGGCGAGGTTCAACGAGGAAGCTGCCCAACTGAAACCGCGGATCAGACCCTCGAGACACTGACGCTGTTGGTGGGACGCAGACACCAATTGTGTCTGTGCAAATGGGGAGTTGACACGACATCCTCGTTCGTTCGAAGGGCTCTTTTCGCCCATCTCCCATGGGTTAGAATACCGGTTAAACACCGGTTTCTGACGTCTCGGTCGACAACCTCGTCACACGTCGCAGACGCAAATGCGTCGCCGCATGATGAGGACGTGGACAGCATTGTCACGCACGCGGCGACTGCATTGCATCCACTCGATCGTCGACAGAGATCCTTGCGAATATGTAGCTCAGTGTCATATTTGACAATGGGCAATGGAGCGTCGCAGTCGCTGCAGGCGCGGCATTCCGACTCGAGGATCTCGTCGCTTCTCCTAGATCGTGAAGGCTCAGCGGGCGTCGGAGGCGTAGCAGATAGCTCACGCAGTAGCGGAAACAATACAGTGACGCTGCGCTTCAACGTCCAAGAGTTCGTTCCTGGTCAGGCTGTAGGTACCGCAGGTGAGGCACGCAAGCCTAGAGCGCGGTCTCTCGGAGGAGACGACGTGACCTCCACGGCAGCGGCTGTGAGCCATGCACTGCAAGCCCTCGAGGAAGGACGCGAAGACCACAACAGCTCAGCAGCTTCCTTGGTGGCCGAAAGCAACAACAAAGCCTCGCCTCGTCCTCCCGATGATCCACTCGCCGGCGAAGTGGACGCCTACGCGGATGAGCCATTTGAGGAAGACTCGATCGAGTGGAAGAAGGCCGACGCCCTCGGCTCCGGCGGTTACGGCACAGTACGTTCTTGCGATGATTCGACTGATCCTGGATCGTTTCTCTATGTACTCACAGCTCGATGTGTGGTGTGTAGGTGTACTTGGCTCGTGACGAGCGTTCAGGCGCGTTGATGGCCGTGAAGGAGATCATCGTCGCGGACGAAAACGATCTGGACGTGGAAAATGCCAGTCGAGAAGTCGAGTTGCTGCGGTCGCTTAGCCACGAGAACATCGTCAAGTATCTGGGTAGCCACGTCGACTACGATGCACGCAAGCTGCACATCTTCACGGAGTGGGTACCAGGCGGTAACCTCGAGCAGAACCGCAAGCGATTCGGCAGCAGTGAGCGCGTGGTGCGGCGGTTCACAAGGCAGATCCTGTCGGGTGTTGGATACTTGCACTCCAAGCGAATCATCCACCACGACATAAAGCCGTCGAACATTCTCGTGGATCAGTACGGCGTCGTCAAGCTTGCTGACTTCGGGTCCTCGCGTCTCATGAGCACCTCCACGATGGTCAACAACGAGTCCATGCGTGGCACGCCGAACTACATGGCACCGGAGGTGATCAAGCAGACCGGTCCACGAAGCTTTAAGTCCGATATCTGGAGTGTGGGCTGCAGCGTGCTGCGTCTGCTCACAGGACAGTCGCTATGGGGAGACAAGCGATTCGACTCGCAGATCGCGTTGCTGTATTACATTGCACACCTCGAACAGCTACCACCGCTTCCAGCTGAGTTGTCGCCGGACGCGAAATCTTTCATCAGTCTGTGCCTGGAGATTGATCCAAGCAAGCGGCCAAGTGCGGAGGAGCTACTGACACATCCGTTCGTGGGTGGCACTGGACATTTCGTGCTGTCCTCGCCGTCGTCGTTCTTGCTGCCGTCCCGGTCGACGCTGGTAGCATTACCACCCCTTGCGTCAAAAGCCCCTCGAGTGTTGACCGCACCTGCCGACTGCGCCAGCCCTTTGGCTTCAGAAAACTATGACGGAGACGCTGGCTCTCCACGCGCGAACTCAAGGTCGCCCCCAACGACAGCCCCCGCCGTGGTAACGTCCGTCGCCCCCTTGGGCTCGCGCGCTCAGTTAGTGAGCGCTCGATACCCGTCGCGCGGCCTTTTGAACGAGCGATCCCATGTGAGCCCAGGCAAGAAGCGTGAGGAGAACCCGGAGGTTGCGTCGCTATCTTCTGTGCGAAGCAGGTCCGGAATGGCGTCTTCTCGCTCGCTCATGGGTGCGACAGCAGCCAGCATTCTCAGCTCAGTGCATGGCCCAGGGGAGGTCGAAGAGGACATTGCCAGCGAGGTTTACTCGTTCAGTGAGTTCACAGCCACCATACCGACATCGCCACGTTCGAACAAACCCAGTGGAGGCCAGTGGGAAGACCGACCTATCCTCACCGGCGCTGCACGGGCTGAACGAGAGCGGCAACTCGCGCGTGCTGCCGAGGAGAAAAGAAAGAAAGAGGAGCGGGAGCGCAAGTACCAGGAGGAGCTCGTGGAGTTTCGTCGTCTCATGCTGCAACAGCCTCAGTCTCCGTTAAAACAACCGTCGTAGAGTCCGTCAACGTAGAGTTCTAGTCAATAACGACGTATTTAATTGGAAGGCACCTCCACGGTGCCATTACCTTCAACTGCCGCCTCATCTCCGACGCTGTCGTTGGAAGCAGGCGTTGAATCCGCCTCACCGTTAGCAGAGCTGGTCGTTGCCTCACTTGCTGCAGCACCACTCGCTGTCGCTGGCTCCGCAGTCTTCGCAGTGGATTCTTCGGGCGGTCCGAAGACGAAGCTACCCACGAAGGCGCACGCTTCCGTCACGGCGTAGTACAGCAACAGCCACTGGATGCGGATCAGCAGTGCAAGCACGCAAAAAATCGCGGCGTACACGGCGTACACGTCGAGCATCGCAGTCTTGTGCCACGGCAGTGACAAGTCAATGGTCTCTACGTGGCTCGAGCCCAGCCGCAGCGTCGCGTCGATAATCTCGATCGCGCGAGCCGTTCCTCCTGCACGCTCGAGCAGGCGACCAACACGCGTAGCATTCTTGGCGTACGTTGTGTCGTTCAGCAGCGCCACCACTGCATCGTGGACCTGTTCGGCGGTGATCATGTTCTTGTTGATGAGCCGACCGGCGCCAGCATCGACGACTCGTGCCGCAACGTCGGGTTGGTCCACGTGGAAGGGAATGCACAGCAGCGGCTTGCCCTGGACGAGTGCTTCCTGGGCCGAGACCATGCCGCAGTGGGAGATGACGACCTGCACGGCTGGGTGCGCCAAGACGTCCAGCGATGACACAAGGTTCGGTGACTTGACCTTGAAGTTGGGAGGCAAATTGGCCGGTAACACGTTGCGCTGGTCAGACGGCAGCACCCACAGCACTTTGATTTGCGTCTCGTCCGCACGCATTGTGAGACCTTCGACGAGCGCCTCACTTTGCCAGGCGTCGATGTACGACATGGTCCCCAGGTTCATGTAAACGACAACAGCGTCCTTCTCCGACGCGTCCTTGGCTTCACTGGTCTTCAAAACACTCCACGACGACGGTGTAGCTTTTTTCTCCAGCCAATTGAGCAGTTGTGGGTCTATGTCCAGCGCTGATTTATTGAAATCCAGGGGTAGGATCGGCCCCACGGGTTCAATCAATGGTGATAGTGGCTGCGGGTGCTCGAGGCCGAAAGCTGTGTTCAGCAGCACGCGCGTGCCCTTGAAGATGTCATGCTGCGATCGGTATGGCTTGAGCTCGAGCTCGTACCGCATCTTGTTGAGCTGCGAGAAAGGCGGCGTCAACGCGACAGACAGAAGCCGCGGGAAGAGAATGTTCATACAGCGGTTCCACAACGACATCCCCGCGACGCTGAAACCTGTGCCCCACGCTGGAATGTAGCTGGGCGCGCCGCCCAGATCAAACATGATGGACGGTGAGTTGATGATGTGCGGCACACGCAGCTTGTGGGCCAGGTCCTGGGCTCCGATGGACGCGATGTCCATGACGATTAGTGCCGGCCTCGCCTGCTGCAGCTGCGGCAAAAGCTCGTCGAACATGGGCCGCGCTGCCGCGACGTAGATGTCGTTGAACATGGTGAGGATGCCGCGGAAGTTGGACGAGTCCCAGGTCATGGTCTTGAGCTTGGCGCGCAGGTCGTCGGCCGAGATGGGGAATGCGCCGGCCGAGAGGAAGGGTACATGGTGGCTCGTGACCCACTCGCGGCCGGACTCGTGCGTGGCGAAGGCGACGCTGTAGCCGCGCTGCTTCATCTCCTTGGCGATGCGCAGCAGCGGCTGCGCGTGGCCCTTGATGGCGATGGACACGAAGAGCACGTGCAGGTCGCGCACGTCGCCTGGGGGCCGCGTGTGGGGCTGCTGGTGGGGAGCGCTGGACGCCACTGGGCAGGATGCCGTTGCATCCGCAGCACCACACGAAGAGGAGGAAGAGGATGAGCTGTGCACGGCGGATGTGCAGCGAGCAGTGACGGCGAGCAGCGCCGCCGCCAGCGTCCACAGCAACCGCAGCATGGAGCTCTTCGCCATGAGCATCACGTTGTCAAGTTGGGGAGCTCCCCAAGAGCTGCGGTACACTGTACCGGTAGAATACCGGTATTTGGCGGTATTTCATGGGTTTCAGGATCATGAAAGGACACGCTTCGCCATTGCTGCACGCCACGCCGGACGCGTAGCTAAGCTATCGACAAGAGATCCTACCACCATGCCTGTGGTACGTGTGGCACGTAGAGAGCTGTAGATGCTGCTAGGGTGCTTGCTGACGTGGTGGTTTGTAGTTCACGGCCAGCGACGGCACCAAGTTCGAGGACCGCAACGCGTGGCGTCGCTACGAGTTCGAGACCAACTACACGTTCCGCAACAAGAAGAGCGAGACGCTGGAGAAGCTGCCTGGCAAGATCAGCGGTCAGCCCTTCGACTTGTCGGACTTGGACGGCTGCGAAGTGCGTCTGCTGGACCAGTGCGACCAAGTGCAGATCGACAACCTCACCAACTGCCGCGTGTTCATCGGTCCGTGCTCCGAGTCTGTCTTCGTGCGCAACTGCAGCAACTGCGTGTTCACAGTGGCCTGGTACGTGATATGTGTCAGTGTGTGGCTGTGTCGCCCTAGTTGCCTAGTGGCGTGTTAGGACTGCAGCTGACGAGATCGTGGCTGTTGGCAGCAAGCAGCTACGCACGCGTGACTGCACCAACTGTACGTTCGCGCTTTACTCGCTCACGGATCCCATCATCGAGACCTCGAGTGGTATGGTGTTCTCTCCATTCAACGGCGCATACAACGGCATCGAGCAGGTACGAAGCATTGAAGTCGTAATGTTGTGCAATGGAGGGACGGTCTCTCACGTGTCCATGAGTAGCACTTCCGTGATGCACGGCTGGAACCGAACAACAACCACTGGTCGCTGGTCTACGACTTCAACGACCCTGACAAGTCGGGTCACAACTGGCACTTGCAGAGTACGTTTGCTCGTGGGTACTGTGCTTCGGTGGGAGCAAAGCCCTCATCCCTGTTGCTTCTACTGTGTTATTTAGAGGCAGGCGAGCCGTGGGTCTGTGATTTAACCGGACAAGTTGGAGACGCTGCAGCTCTTGGGCCTTGCGTGAATCCGGTGCCTCAGGACGCTGGCTACGTGCAGTATGCTGACAGCGGCAGCTCCGGCAGCTCGGGTGGCATGCAGTCATTCTCGTTCCAGACATCTCAAGTAAGTCGCTCACGCTCCATCACCATCTCACTTGTTGGATGCACCTGTCTTATACTTACACACTCTATCAGCAAGAGGCAGAGAAGGCGGTTGCTGCCGCTCAGCCCGTCGCCCCGGCAACGGCTCCATGCCAAGCGCAGGAGCCTGCTCTCGCGATGGCACCGCCACCTCTGGCTCCAGTCGTGGCCCAGGATTCGCTCCCTCCGCCAGCACCATTGCCATCCACTGTGACGGAGAATCAAAAAGTCGCGGTGGTCGAAGCTGCAGAGCTCCTGGCGCCGCCATCGTGTCCAGGACCCAGCTCCAAGAGCTCGTAAGTCACTCACCTTTCTTAAAAGCCTTTCGGTACCGTGATTGCGATCCTGATGTTGTGGTACTGGTAGCATGGAGCCAGCAATCGAGAGTGCCGTGGAGAAAGCGACGACCAAGTTGCAGGAGCTGTCGCTTGGCATGCCGACGCCCTCGTCGTCGACGATGTGAGCTGCACACGGTTTCCCAAATGGCTACATAAAAATCCATGAAATAGCGATTTTCCATCGAAAGGGGCTTCTATTTTGGGTCGAATGAGTGAGGAAGAGAGTGCGCACGGCAGTCAACGCAAATCATCTCCTCAACGAAGAGCTCCTGCGTCTCGCATGGAGACGCCGGTGCAGCGCGCAGAGGAGCGCAAGTGGTACGCGCGACTGTGGTGGATCGCGCTGCATGTGTACGACTACAGTGCGCTGGCGTACACAGGCGCCTTCACGCCCAAGGCGCTGGGCACGAGCGACTTCGCCACATTCGTCGTCGTCGGTCTCATCAACCTCGCCGCGTACGCGCGATTGCAGCGGTCCTCACCAGGATTCGTGACAGGAACCAGCGCAGTTCGAGACCTTGAAGCTGGTAGAAAGACCGTCGCAGATGACGACGTTCAGCCAGTGGCCCACGCCGCGGGCGAGTCGGATGCTGATCTGCTCGTCCCGAGGAGCTCAGTGAACGACGCACGAGATGGTGAAGTGAATCCGACAGCCAATCGATTCTGCGACCTTTGTCAGACAATGCAGCCCATGCGTACAAAGCACTGCAAAGACTGCAATCGTTGTGTGCTCCAATACGACCACCAGTACGTTGCCTACTGACAGACTACCATGCCAGACGCGTCGCCTCGACTAACTATTTTCTGTATGGCACTGCAGCTGCGACTGCGCAGGTACTTGCATCGGCCAGAACAACCGCCACGCATTCATTTTCTACCTATTTATCCAGACGATCGAGGCCTTCCTGATGCTTGGTGTCGCGGCCTCGGCCTTCACGATGCAATCCAGCGTCGAGGACTGGCTCGTGGTCAACATGCCGTTCATCGTCGCGTGGGTCTCGATCTTCTTCGTGCTGCTCATCGCATTCCCTCTGCTCTGCTACCAGCTCTTTCTCATCTCCACGAACCAGGTTCGTCCCGTGTACAATAGCCCCTCGCCTGTTGGGATCTGCCCGAGCTGAAGTACTTTTTTGTGGCCGTCACAGACCTCCTGGGAACACGCTCGTCGCAGTGCAATCACGTACCTGCAGCACCTGCCCGATGAGAACTCACCCTTCGACCGAGGCATCCTCCGCAACTGGTGGGTCTTCCTTCGCTGCAGCGACGCCAACGTGTGGGTCCATGCATCCGCCAAGCCCCAGCATTCGCCTCTCGGCAGTAGTGACACGTCACTCATGTGAGATGTTAATAACCCTATAGAACACGTGACGTCTCTCGTCCAATTTGTCGATTTGAAAATGCTGCAGTGTTTTCGACAGCTGTGCTGGATTATCGACACATGGCTTCCGTGTCACACTGAGCTGATCCCATTGAGCAGATCAGCTACGTGTCGGGAAGCGGCGTCCGACCTCCGCGCTCGCACCCTGCAGCTCCTCCCTTCGACTTCCCTGCATCGCCACTCGTCGCCCCCCAATGGCTACTTCTAGTGCTCTCCACGCGGCGCTGGTCGCTGGTGCCGCAGTGTTCGCGGTGGGCTTTGTCGTGCTGCTCAAGTGGGTCTGTGAGCCGGTGCTGGAGGCCCAGCGCCTGGACAACGAGGTGGAGGATGCACAGGAGCAGAGCTACGAGGACCCGCTGGCTACGAACCCCAAGTCCAAGAGGTGCGTTGGAGGCCGGCTGAGCTGTTTGGTGTGCTGACGCGTTTGCAGCGCCGACTGATGTGTGGTGGTGTGTCATTAGCCGCAAGTTTGGCTCGCTGGCAGAGCCGGCGTCGCTCTCGTTGTCGGTGATCATCCCGGCGTACAATGAAGAAGACCGTATCACCGTCACGCTGCGAGACACTGTCAAGTACCTGGACGAGCGCAAGAAGGCAGAGCCGTACGTGATCCACTCTCTGTCCAATTGTCATGCAGGTGGGATACTGACGCGGAGCTCCCTCGCATTGTGGTACACAGCGGCTTCACGTACGAGATCATTGTGGTGGACGATTGCAGCACGGACGGCACGGTAGATGTCGTCACAAAGGAGATCAAGCTGGTCTCTGTGGCCCGCATCAAACTGCTGCGGCTGAAGGAGAACCACGGCAAGGGCGGCGCCGTGCGCAAGGGCGTGATGCGTGCACTTGGCGAGCGCATTCTGTTCGCAGACGCTGACAACGCGACCGAGATTCGCGACCTGGCTAAGCTGGACAAGGCCATGAGCGAAGCTGCTACGGAGGGCGTGGTGGTGTGTGGCAGCCGTGCGCACCTGGAGACCGAGGCAATCGCCAAGCGGAATCCGCTGCGAAACGTGCTGATGCACGGCTTCCACTTCATCGTGGCGACGCTGTGCGTGCGTAATGTGCGCGACACGCAGTGTGGCTTTAAGCTCTTTGATCGCACGGCCGCGCGACTGGTGTTCACTCCTATGCACATCGAGCGATGGGCGTTCGATGTCGAGTTGCTGTACGTTGCGGACGTCCAGAAGCTCACCGTCAAGGTTCGTTTGGCCTGCAACGCCATACTCTCTATGGTGATGCTGATTGCGATTCTGTACGTGTTGCAGGAGGTCGCAGTGCAATGGCACGAAGTGCCTGGCTCCAAGCTCAGCGTGGTGTCGGCGACGCTCACGATGCTACGCGAGCTTGTGCTCATCCGGTTCTGCTATACGTTTGGCTTGTGGAAGACCCAGGACGGCGGCTTCCGCCTGCACCGCAGCTCTGTCTCTGTGCCACGCCTGTAGGATGTTTGATAGAGAACTTCGCGGCCTTCACGACAGCAGCAACGCGCTTAGGACCAGACATGACCACAAACCAACTTCCGTACGTTCATCGCTTCTTACTAGAGGTCCATTCGCCCATCTGTACAGTGGACGAATATGACTTCTTCAAAGGCTTCTTCACAGGTACCTTGGTCGGACCAGGAATCCCTCGAACGCTTCGATCAGTGTCGTCTCGCTGTTCTCGTTGGCTGGATGCGCTTACCCCTTCATCGAGGAAAAAATTGAGCGAGGGTTTGTCGTCGGACGATGGCTTTGGAGCTGTGGGACGTGATTCTCGAGCGACTGGGAAGAAGTTCTGCAGCACTCGCTCTCTTCCCAACTTCTTCTCTGGCTTACGGGACTCGGAGCTACCGCCTGCACGCATGCGGCTCACCCCACTCGAGTTAGTAGATCCCACGTGCCTGACGGCGCCTCCTAGTCGGTGCACCTCGGTCGGCTTGGCTTCTTTGTACTTGACGACAGCCTCGTCTATCTTCTTGTCCAGTGCGAGGTAGCTGTTCAGGTCGACGCAGCGATTCTTCTTCGTCTCTTCGATGGCATCTACAAACTTGGTGAGGTCGACCTTGGACGTAGGCGTCTTCTGTTTGAGCAGGATCTCGGTTTTCGAAGATCGCCTGGGGCTCTCGTGGTCGCGATGGCGACTCAGCTGGGATAGCGAATTCGAAGGCGATTTGTGCAGCTTCTTTCCCGTCGACGGCGGCGTGAGATCAATCCGTCTCTTGCCCGAGAGCTTGGACGGGACGCTCTCCGGTCGATCTCTCCTCTGACTTTTCGATGGAGATGCAGAGACTGGGGCCGGCGTCTTATAGAAGTAACTGTGGATCAGTCCATCTTTCTTTGGCGCCTTCACACTCTTGCTTTCTCTCGACGGAGGCGGCGTGTCCTTGTTGAAGACCTCTTTGCGCACAGCTTGGAATGCACCGGTCATCGCCTGCTTCAGGCCTTCGTTCAGACGATTCGCTCGCGTCTTGCCCTCCACGCGGCCGTCGACGAGCTTAAATGTACGAATCTTGCGCCAAATCGCAGCTACAAGCACGCACCACAACAACGTCAGTCTCTTGCAGATCAACGCGCGTGCACAAGTCGCTCGCACCGCCTGCAGCCAGCTCTTCGCCTCGCCTGTTCGCCTTGCGCTTGATCATCTGCGTGCTTTGCAACCTGCCACAGACAACCACAGGAACACGCATCAGCGCTGCCTGGAACCGAAGCCTCGGCTGGCAGCATGCGCCAGTGGGTGGCCTACATCTCCTGCGTGTCCAGTCGCAGTGGGTACTCGGTCTCTCGCTTCATGACCTTGAGCACCTTGGCGACGCAGTACCCGCGCGGGTCTCCGAAGACAAACGCCTGTCATAAGCGCACACGGCATTAGCGCCAATGCGACTGCATCGCGTGCACGCACTCGCACGCACCATGGAGTAGTACTCGATCGTGTCGCCCGCGTGGAGCCGCTCGCGCTGCAGCTCCTCCGCCGCCAGTCCCCCGCCTGTCTCCCTCTCCTCCTCCTCCGCACTGCCCTCAAACTCGTCCGTCTCCACCATCTCCTCCTCCTCGCGCGCTTTCTCCCTCGAGGTCTCCGCGGGAGCGTCACTGTCGCTGTCGCTGTCGCTGTCGATGTAGCGCGCACGCCGCGGCTTCGCGTCGCCCCTTCCTGTCATTCCGTCCGCTCTTTCTCTCTGCCCATCCACAGCAACTCACTCGAGTTAACTTATGCGAGTCCATGCGGGTTGGCGGGAAAAGAAACGGCTGGCCAAACCCGTTTCTATACACTCTATCTCAGTAGATTCGTTAACCGCCCTCGAAAGATATTGAATCTCTTGAGCTTGAGGAGCTCAATTGCGTTTTGGTCGACACGACAATGAGCGCCGTCGACGCCACTACGGCAGCGCCGCGCGGGCGCCGCGTGCTCGTGGTGTTCGACTACGACTGGTCGCTGGTGAACGAGAACTCGGACACGTTCATCTTCAAGGTGCTGTGTCCGGAGCTGCTGCAGGAGGTCGCGACGCGGCGCGTCACGCAGCCCTCGTGGACGCAGCTCATGGACGATCTGCTGGGCGAACTGGTGGCGCGGCGGCCGCAGACCACGCGCGCCGAGATCCAGGACGCAGTGGCGCAGATTCCCATTCAGCCGCGCATGCTGGACGCGCTGCGGATGGTCGTGGAGGCCCACGGCGCCGACGTGAAAATCGTCAGCGACGCCAACACCGTGTACATCCGCAGCATGCTCGAAGCCACGGGACTCGCGCCATTCGTAACGGAGGTGGTGACCAACCCAGCGGCGTTTGAAGACGACAGCAGTCGTCTGCGTGTGCAGCCGTACCACCCACTCAGCGAGGCGCCGCACGGCTGTGCATGGTGCCCGACGAACATGTGCAAGGGCCGCATTCTCGACGCCATCCGCGGGCGTGAGATGTATGATAAAGTGCTGTACGTGGGTGACGGAGGCGGCGACTTTTGCCCGTCAACGCGCCTCACAAGGTACGCGAGAAGGCATGAGGAAGTGTTATCGCTCGTGATGTCTAACAAGTGTGGTGGTTGGTGGTGGTGGTGTAGCAACGACGTGGTGTTCGCACGTGGTGACGACGCCAATGGGAAGCCGTACGGACTGTTGAAGAAGCTGCAGGCCCACGCCGACCTCATCCAAGCGCGTGTGGTGACCTGGCAGACCGGAAGCGACATCTACGAGCAGTTTGCGCTGGCGCTGCAGGCGTGAATTCGTGAATACGGTGTTCATTAGACAAGCGAGGGCGCTGTGCGTGCTCGCCAGATTGCTAGACTGATGTAAGTATCAAATGGAGGGATTCACTTCCACTCACTCGCTCTTCTTCAGCGTGCGCGCAAACTCTTGGAACCACGGGAGGCACTCGGCGTTGCGCAGCGCACTCGAGTTGCCGATGGCATGGCCGTCGATGATCTTCTTCACCGTGATCTCCACCTTCTTGCCACTGATTGTGTACGGGATGTCTGGACATGCGACCACCATTGCGGGCACGTGGCGGGGCGACGCTTGCTCACGGATCTGGCGTGCGATCTTTTTCTGCAGCGCCGTTGTCAGCTCCACACCCTCGGCCAGGATCACAAACAGCAGGATGCGCACGTCCGGCGTGCCGTCCTTGAGCACAAAGCTCTGGCCCACGACGATCGAGTCCTGGAGCTCCTCCATCTTCTCCGTGATCTTGTAGATGTCAGCGGTACCGATACGCACGCCGCCTGGGTTCAGCGTCGCGTCCGAGCGGCCATAGATCACGAAGCCGTCGTGCTTGGTGACTTCCGCGAAGTCGCCGTGACGCCACACGTTTGGGAAAACGTCAAAGTCTGTCCATGAGGCATCACCACAGTGAGTTTACCACCAAAGATAGAGTAGAGAGAGGGAACGAGCGCCGCACTTACAGGCGTTGAAGTACTTGGATCCGTCCGTATCGTTCCAGAAGTACAGCGGCATGGATGGGAACGGCTTGAGACACACGAGCTCACCCTGCTGCTCCTTCAGCTCCTTTCCGTTATCGTCAAAGATGTGCACGTCCAAGCCCAATCCTCGGATCTGGAGCTCACCATCGCGGACTGGATCATAGAACAAAGAGAAGAGTTCGTCAGACTCAGATACTGCACAGAGGGACGACAGAGAGGCAGAGATACATAGCTCGTACCTGGCAAGTTGGAGCAGCCCAGAGCGAAGCAGCCATTAAGGTCCGTGCCGCCACTGATGGAGGCGAACTGCACGTCGCTCTTAATGTCCTTGTACACAAAGTTGAAGATGTTGGTGCTCGCGGGAGAGCCCGTGGACGCGATGGCTCGCAGCTTGGACAGGTCGTACTCGCGTCCTGGCTCGCAGCCCGAGTCCATCACAGCAGCAAGGTAGCGAGCGCTCGTGCCGAAGACGGTTACACCCGAGTTCTGTGGGTACGAGGCAGTCCATCAGCATCCAGAGAAAGATACGTAGAGTCCAGAAAAACAGCAACACACCTGCGCGAACTCCCACAGAGCACCGGCCGACGGGTACAACGGGTTGCCGTCGAAGATCACGACGGTCGCGCCCACGCCCAGGCCACTCACGAGCCAGTTCCACATCATCCACCTACCATCACAGCGCCATTCCAGTTCGTCAGTGTAAACAGTCTTCCACGCAGCGTGTTCATCATCCAGCCACGCACCCTGTCGTCGTGTAGTAGAAGACGCGGTCCTTACGCGTCACGTTCAAGTGCTGTAGTACCACCACGCATTCGGTAAGTCAGACGCATCCATGTGATGGACAAAGCCACGCAAAAAAACGCACCAGCATGTGCTCCTTCAGGTGGTTGAGGAGCACGCCAGGGCCCTGCACGAGGCACTTGGGCAGGCCGGTCGTGCCGCTGCTGTACATGATGTACACTGGGTGGTCGAATGGAAGCTGCGCGAACTTGATCGTGTCGCTGGCTGGCGACGCCACGCCCTGGCTCAGGAAGCGGTCCAGGTACACGGCGCTGCGGACCTTGGACAGGTCCAAGTCGTGGGTCAGGGCGATCGAGTAGCGCACGACCACGACCTGCTCGACGCTGGGCAGCTTGTCGATGATCTCCTTCAGCTGAGGCATCGTGTCCACGCGGTTGCCCTTGTAGAAGTAGCCGTCCGTGGCAAAAACGACCTTGGGCGCGATCTGCGCGAAGCGGTCCAATACGCCCTGCGCACCGAAGTCTGGCGAGCAGCTCGACCAAATCGCACCGAGACTCGTGGCTGCGAGCATCGCAATGATCGCCTCTGGGATGTTGGGCGTGTATGCGACGACGCGGTCGCCCGGCACGACGCCGATCTCCGCCAGACGCTTGGACAGACGCGCGACGCGAGAGTAGAGCTGCTTGTAGGAGATCGTGGTCTCCTGGTTGCTGGTCTCGCCCTTGAAAATGATGGCCGGGTGGTCGTCACGGAAGCGCAGCAGGTTCTCGGCAAAGTTGAGACGCGCACCGGGGAAGAACTTGGCGCCGGGCATCTTCGTGATGTCGTCGATCACCTGCGTGTACGGCTTGGACGACACGATGCCCGTGTACTTCCAGCACTACACGAACACGAACCACAGGAGCCAGTGAGAATGAGAAAGGCAACCAGTGGTTCCCGACTAAAGACGCGCTTACGCACCGCATCCCAGAACGTCTCCACGTTGTCCACAGACCACTGCCACAGCTCACTCGGCTCCTTCAGCGTCGTGCTAGCGTCCACAATGCACAGCGCTCATTGTCAGTCGATCACTCCACATCCACAGACCTCGCTGCTCCTGTAGCTCCGCTCGTACCCGTGGTGCTCGTTCACGAACTTGGTGAAGCGCGTCCAGTGCGACGTGTCCAGAATCGTCTGCGTCGGCTTCCACACTAATAACCACACACATCACAGTCAGTCAACGCTGGCGCTCCATCCTCTCTCTCTCTCTCTCTCTCTCTCTCTCTCTCTCTCTCTCTCTCTCTCTCGCACAGCGGATACATCAATATATACCCTTGACGACGATACTCCTGT
>JAADVE010000257.1:0-24334 GCA_023334595.1 Pythium utonaiense | reverse complement strand
TGTGCATGTGGTCGTGCCGTGCGTTGCGACTGTGGGGGAGTTCATGATCTACAAAGTGCCGAGTGAGGTCGCGAACTGGCGGCTCCAGTGGGCGCAGGAGTCGGAGCTGCAGGCGCTGGAGGACCGCGTGACTGTGCTGAAGAAGCGTCGAGTGATGCAGATGAAGAGAGAGGCGCGGCGTGCGCTCGAGGAGCAGAAGGTACGTGGTGAACCGCAAGGAGGCGAGGCGTTTGCAGCAGTAACCAACACAACGATCCGTGTCTGTGGGGATGATGCTACTTTGCAGGTGCTCTCACAGTCACACAGAACTACTGGGACGAGACGAAGACCGACTGCTGCTACGCGAGAGTCTGTTGCAGAAGCAGAAGAGGTGGTGCAAATGCTGCCCGTGCAGCCTGAGGTGACTGACCGCGTCCCCTCCACCGAGCCCACAGAACACGTCGCCAGAACCCTCAAGAAGCCGTGCGTGGACGCATGCGCCTGCTATTTCAGATGGTGTGGACGCTCAGAAGTCATCGTTTGTCTAGGTCGGTGTTTCCTCGTCGTTCTTCCCGACCGCTTCAGCTCCTGTCACCCAACGTCCCACGCGAGCAGCGCGTACCGTGAGTGGAAATCAATTCATGGCTGCGTTCAAACCTCAACGTAGTCATCACCACTAACTGTGTGGCATACGCAGTGCATACGTCAAAGCTAGTGCTGCTGTGAGCAAGCCCACGGAGAACGATGGGTAAGCTGGTGTCGCGAACGGCCATGCATACCTTGGATACTCATCTTGGCTCCTACTCTATGAACAGTAGCAATCACAGCACGCACCAACCAGCAAACAACAAGGGCCGCATCCTCTCACTCGGCAACATCTTCGACGACGTGGAGTATGAGAACGTCGCTCCTGTCTCCCGCATGTGGGCTCAATAGATGATCCATGTTTCAGTTGCGCGAGCTGTTACGGTATTTACGGTAAATCCACCGAGTTGTGGTCCAGTTTAACGGGTATTTCACTGGTGAAGCATGGATGCAGTGGTGGTGCTGCTGTGCGGCCTGCCTGGCGCAGGGAAGACGACGCTCGCGCGCCAGTGGATCGACCGCCTCAGCAGCAAGCGAATCCATGGCCCTGGGGAAGGAGCTGCTCGTCCTGTGGAGATCGAAAGCTTCAGTTTTGACGATCTGTACGCGAAAGGAGCGAGTTCGGCGGCGGATGCGTTCGATCCTGTGCTGTGGAAAGCCACGCAGGAAGAGATGGCAGTCGCGGTCAAGGCGCGGCTGTCGCGCCATCGCAAGGATGCCCTGGACTGCGTTCTACTGCTTCTCATCGACGACAACTTCCACTTCCGCAGCATGCGCAAGCGTTTCTGGCAGGTCGCCAACGAAGGTGGGTCGTTGGTCCCTCGCCACACATCTACACACACAAGGAGGGTGCACAGACTGACGGTTTGCTCACTGGTGGTGATCGCTGTGCGCGACAGAGGTGTGTGGCTTCGGTATCATTTATGTGGCGACGCCAGTGGCGGTGTGTCGAAGGCGTAACGCAGCTCGCTATGGCGCGGCACGCGTTCCAGAGGCTGCCTTTACGCGAATGGCGCGAGTGTTTGAAGTGCCCGACGCCGCGTTTCCTCATGATCGTAACACTGCTACCGTCAGACTCGAGCCGCAAAGTGGAGCTATGCAGGCTACAGAAGATGAGGTTAGCACGGTCGGCTTTGAGCGAGCGATCGATCTCGTTGTATCTCAAGCAGACGTTCAAGTGCGTGCTGTCCGTGTCGCCAAGCGTACGCATGCCTCTCATCTCCTTCAGCAGGTGGGTCCGGTTCTCGCAGAGACGCCAGGAAGTATGGTGTATCGCACGCTAATCTATCCTCTGTGGGTTCTAGGCTGCCGACAAGCATCAAACGGCGACGAGTGTGTTGCACAACGTCGATTTGGCATTGCGTCGGTGGATCTCGCTGGTTCTTCGAGGCGAGGTTCCACTGGCAATAAGCATTGACAACAAGGACCACAAAGCTCAGCTGGCCAAGTATCTAAACGAACAGAGGAAGGCGTTTTTGATCGGGCTCAAAGGCAATGATCGTGGAAGCCGTCTGTGGGACAACCCTGTTGAGCAGATCCAGCGGCGATTCCAGGAAAGAGTGATCGAAGGTTTTCCAGTTTTCACCCCTTCCTCCATGTGAATGGACCAGCGGCCACCAGTTTCAGCTTCACCAGGGTGCCGCAGGCTGGAAATGCTGTTGGTTTCGTTGCCTCTAACCGTCGCGTCGGTTCACAACCGATCGGAAACTATTGGGAAACCACCCTTCGGTCCAGCGTCACAGATGCATAATGGTTTTCCAGTCGGCGTTGTGCTTAGAGAAGGCCAGAGCTCCCAATTGAAATGGCCCACGTGATCGATGTTGGAGACGTACCGCACGAGCAGCTCAATGAAGAAGATGGAGACGATGTTGATGTGATTGACGCAAGTGGTGCGGGTGCCAACTCGGTGCAAGACCAGCAAACCGATGGGCGCTCATCTCAAGTGCGTGGATCGTTGTCGACCATGCGGACGAGCAAAAGAGCAAAAGCGGTCACAGCGGTAGTCGCTTTACTTTGTGTTTTTGCAGTCACGGTGGGTATCGTGGTGTACTCCTCGTCCAATCGATCTGTTGCGACGGATACGAAGACGAGCACACCTGAATCACCGATCACCGCCACACCACAGGCTGAAGACCTACCGTATTTCCTGAAGCTCTCAGTGGAGGCTGATGGCAGTTCGGTGTTTGCTTTGGACAAGGCCACGTGGAACCATTCATTCGTAGTGTATCCATCAGTCGTCAAGCATTCTGCACCGCCCCACGTGGGAATGGAACGTGGCAGCGTGCTGCTGAGCACGAGCTACTACGTTTTCCACTTTGAGAAGACTCCTGACAACCGGTACTTACTTCTTGTGCTCGAGAATCATTTGGCTCGACTGCAAGATGAAGATGACGAGCTCAAGGCGGCGTTCGACGACAGTCAGTGGCCAGGCTACATGACTCGCGTGGCGATCTACTCTGAGACGGATGATGCATACTACTTCGGGACAGAGCCGTTCCTCGCGCACGGCTTCTTTGTGTCGCTCCCACTGATGACACCGTACTACACACTGGTCCATGGTGGCTCGACGTTCTACCCTCGAAACTCCAATATCCAAGTCGAGTACGAGCTGGACGACGGCGTTTTGCGCGCCAATTACGCCATCGGTCTTCTTCCACCGACCCAAATGAACCAACGCATCGCGGATGACCGTATCGGCTACTTCATGCAACGATACGTACGATATGGCGTCGACAACACCGACCCCGCGAATGCGACGGCAGAAGGCATTCCGTTTATGGACAAGCACGTCACCATCATCAATCGTCGGCGTCTGGAAAGAGATCCAGAAACTGGAAAGGCAAAGAACCCCATCTTGTATTACATCGATCCTTCCGTTCCCGAGCGTTGGCGCGATGCGTTCGTGAAGGGAGTTGAAGGCTGGAGCCCCGCATTCGAAGCAATCGGCATCAAGGATGCGATCAAGGCGGTCCAGCCCGGGGACGATGAGTGGCCCGCTGACTATAGCATTGGAGATCTGCGCTACAACAGCATCTCCGTCATGATCTCGGACTCCACCTACGCAATCGGCCCCTCCATTTTTGATCCGCGCTCGGGAGAGATCTTGCACAGTGACATTACGTTCGAGTACGGCTTCTTCAACGAGGTAGTGAGCGATTTCGACGTTCGCTCTCCTGTGGATTCCCCTCCGTCCTCGCCATCAGCTCAATCAGCGATCAATAGCTCGCGATCAGCTCTCAACCAGCCTCACCAATGCGGCATCGGCAGAAGTCCGCAACACCAGCTCGACCGCACGATGCTGGCGATGTTGATGGGGACGAAGATGAACGGCGTGCCTGATTCGATCATCGCCGGCCACTTCACGGATATCGTCATGCACGAAGTCGGCCACACGCTTGGTCTCCGACACAATTTTGCGGGCTCCTCGCACATCTCTCGCGCGAACCTAGGCAGCAAGAAGTTCACTGAAGCTCACGGGCTCAGCGGCTCTATCATGGACTACATTCCCGTGAATGCCTTCTCAGATCTCACTGACGCCACTGCGAAGAACCATGAGTTTTACCAGTCGACCATCGGTGACTACGACATGGCTGCCATCGCGTACGGGTATTCGATCTTTGACGATGAAGTACCCACGTACCCCAACAAGAAGCTATCCAACATCGCTCAAGCTGCGCCGCTCTTTCTCACCGACGAAGATGCGGATGCGTCGACGAACCCGTACGCCCAGCCGTTCGATCTCTCTTCTGATCCTATCGACTACGCGAACGACCGTCTGGAGCTCGTCAGAGTCCTGCGAAACGCGTCACTGGCCTCAAAACTCGGTGACGACGCTCCATGGTCGAATCTGTGGCGTTACGAACGCACTCTCCTTCGCTCGATCAACAACACCGTGACCGTCGTACAGCCCTTCCTGGGTGGTATGCAGGCCACTCACGCCCACCGCAAGGCTGGGGAGATGACTTTCTCTGTTCCGCCAATCTCAAGGAGTGACCAGCTACGTGCTCTCGGTGTGCTAGCGCGAGTGATTCGAGCTGATGAAGGGTTGTTTCCAGATCCGGAGGACTACGCATCCTACCTCGGCGTAGTGGGCTTCGAAGGTGACGACTGCCACGGCCCGACGAACGACTTTGGCTGCCTCGGCCGGAAGTCCGTGGACGTCGACTCGCTGATCAAGGGTATTCGTAAGCACGCTATTGTCGCTGCTCTCATCCCTGCTCTCGATCGCATCATCGCCCAGGACGTCAACAGCCCGCTGACGATCTTCCAACTCCTGAGTGCCGTGGAGATCGCAGCTTCCACTGATCTGGACAAGCCTCGCAATCAAGTCATCTATGCCTTCTTCCGTGAGGTGCTCAAATACTTCATAGAAAGTGAAGACGAAGACAGTCGCCTACGCATGGAGGTCTACTCGTTCTACAACGCCACCGCCGCGACCTGATCGCCTCACAGCCATGGCCCTTGTTGCCCTGGACCAATCCTCGTTCATTCATTGGTTAAAAATATCTTCTAAATTCATGTGATTGGATAAAATGACCTGGAAATCTGTGGAGATCAGTTTCCGCGAACAGCTCAATTGGTATCCGCACAATAATGGCGTTGCTCACGATGCTGCTCCAGCGCCGTGGCGCGCGTGCGACAGCCATCGGGACTCGTTCGCAGCGTGTGCTTGTGTGCAACCAAGCGAGTCGCTCATGCAGCAGCTCCCACGGCGAGCAGGACGATGCGGCTCCACGGGAAGTCCGCGTGCGCTACGCGCCGAGCCCGACCGGCTACTTGCATCTCGGTGGTCTGCGCACCGCTCTGTTCAACTACCTGTTCGCCAAGGCGTCTGGCGGCAAGTTCCTTCTGCGTATTGAGGACACAGATAAGGTATCCTGTGGTGAAGGGGGTGCTATTTTATATGGGTGCTCGACACTGATGCCTGTTCCTCTGTAGACGCGCCAAGTGCCCGGCTCGATCGAGGCGCTCGTGGACAGTCTGCGCTGGTGTGGCCTTGTGGAGGATGAAGGTGCGTCGTATGACGCTATAGCTGGTTGTTTCACAGGTGATGGGCTCACGAGTGAACTAATGGACGGATTCGGATGGTAGGTCCTAACACCGGCGGTCCGTACGGCCCGTACATCCAGTCCCAGCGTCTGGAGATCTACCGAGAGCACGCTGAGCGTCTCGTCGAAGTAAGCTTCTGGCTGCTTTTTCAATTGTGTGAACTTGATACTTATGATTGCGATTCGCATGGCAGTGCGGTCACGCGTACCGCTGTTTCTGCTCGTCCGAGCGTTTGGCTAGCTTGCGCCAGGCGCAGTCGAAGAACGGAGAGGCGACGATGTACGACCGTGCGTGTCTCGCTCTGAGTGACGAAGAGATCGCGACGCGAGTTGCACGCGGTGACTCGCACACGATCCGCTTGAAGGTTCCGGAAGGCAAGACCGTCGTGAAGGATCTGCTGCGTGGCTACGTGCAGTTTGACCACAGCGGCATCGACGACCAGGTTCTGATGAAGAGCGATGGCTACCCGACCTACCACCTTGCAAACGTCGTAGACGACCACGCGATGAAGATCTCGCACGTGATCCGAGGAGAGGAGTGGCTGCCATCTACACCGAAGCACGTTATCCTGTACAAGGTGTTGGGCTTCAAGGCGCCGGAGGTGAGAGCGAAGGCAGGATGTTGCAACCTCAATCAGCAGATCCTCTGACTTGGATGTTTGCGAGTTCGCAGTGGGCTCACCTTGGTCTTCTCCTCAACGAAGATCGCACTAAGCTTTCCAAGCGTCAGGGTGACGTTGCCGTGGAGGACTTCAGGGTACGTTGCAACCGGCGATGCGTGCATGTGCATCCTATTATTCAGTGCTTAGCCATTTCTCTTCTGTGTAGGACAAGGGTTACATCCCAAGTGGTCTTGTGAACTTCGTGGCTCTGCTCGGATGGAACCCGGCGGCTGGCAACAACCAGGAGATCTTTTCGATGCAGGAGCTGATCGACCACTTCTCGTTGGACAACATCAACAAAGCTGGCTCGGTCGTGAACGTGGAGCGTCTGCGCTGGATCAACTCGCGCCATATCCGCGCGCTGTTTGAGGACGACCGCGCCAGCGATGAAATCCACCAGCAGTCCGTCGTGGACGAAGTGCTGCCTTTCATTGCGACTGCCATCAACGGCGTGGACGGTCTGAATGCCGACCGCATTCTCGCTGATTTTGGCCTCCAGTACGTGTGGAACGCCATGGATTTGATGAAGGAGCGCGTGAGCGCACTGCCAGAGTTCGGTCCGCTGTGCGTGCCATTTTTCTCAACACCAGACTTCAACGCCGCAGATGCACTGGAGATGAAGGCCAAGTTTATCTCGGAGGATACACGTGAGTGCCCATTGAAAACTCGAATATTCGCAAGTTGCCGATGAACTGACACCAGGATCGTCTATGGGATACCAGCCGAGCTCATTGCCACGATCCGCTCGCGCCTGGAAGCGCTCTCAGATGAAGAGTTCAACGCGGTAGGCAACCTCAGGTTCACGGGAGTAGGTGTAGGAGAAGATCTCCTAACTGTTTTGAATGCTTTCTAAGGACGCGATCACAGCGACGATCAAGGCAGTGGCGAAGGAGCGCAAGCTCGGTCTCAAGAAGTGCGTTTGCGTTGATGACGTGATTGCCAAGAGCTCTACTAACCGTGTGTTTGTCGTTGCAGGGTGCTGATGCCAGTGCGCTACTACTTGACGGGCATGGAAGTCGGAGCTGGTCTGGGCGACACGATCGTTCTTCTTGGCAAGGAGACTGTGCTTCGTCGTCTGCAGCAACAAGAGTAAGGCAGATATAGAGAGAGCGGAGAAGTTCGAGAGTTGTTGTTGTGTATTGCGAGTGGCGTCTACTTCTTCTTGGGGATGGACAAAGGATGCGCTTCCGTATTGAACACGTGGGTATCGAGATTGACGTGCTGGTTCTCGGGATCAAACAGCAAGTACAGATACTTGAGCGTCTCGGCGGTGAAGAACGTCTCCATCTTGTTGCTCAGCATGCGCACCGTCCACATTTCGCGCTCCATGTCGCTCGTCATGGAGTCCCAGTCGGCGACGCGCGACACGTCGCGGTACTCCGAGTAGCCATAATGCGTGCGGCAGTGACGCTGGATGGACGAGAAGATGTTCCAGCCCCACTCCTGGTAGATTGGATCACCCGTTAGCTGGAACATCACGTACAAACTCTCGACCACTTCGGGGCGCAGTCTATAGTCGCTGTCGGGGCAGTTATCGAGATCTTTTGACACAAGGCACTCAGGCGACAGCCCCGTCGGCTGCTTCTCGTAGAACTCTTCATAGCACGTCTTCATGAGCCGTTGTGCGATCAGAATATGACGGCGACTGCGGCTTGGGTTTTCATCCTCCATACGACGTGCACCGAGCGTCAGCAGGCCAGGCACAAAGCATGCCAAGTGGTGCATACGCGGCCGTCTCACGTAGTTTCCCAAGCTGAAGTCGCCCAAGAAGGTCTGCCCGCTATACGATTCGTGGAGAAGGAGCTGCTCCATGCCGTCGATGGCGTCCAGATACATCTCCTTCACCAGCGCATCATCTTCTTGACCTTTGAGGATCCAAACTTTGAGAAGGTACTCGTAGAACGAGTCGCCGCTGCCTCCCATACTGATCGAGAGTCCCGTCAACTGCTGGCCGTGGTCAAACGAGTAGATCTCGTTCGCGAACAGCCCTCGCGTCTGGATGTGTTGCTGGCGAGTCAAGTACGGGTAGAGCTTCTGCGCGATCTTAGAGTACTTGGGATTGCCCGTCGCCTGCGACAGGTACTCAAACTCGAGCTGGTACGTGCCCGACTCGGCCAGCGTTCCGGCCTGATGGGATCGGTTGCTGTACGTGTTTAAGTAGTAGAACGCGCGCCCTGTCACAGGGTTGATCGCTGGCAATAGACGCTCTGCTAGCTCCGTCGCCTTGGCAAGAAACATCGAGTCCTTGGACAAGTCGTATGCACTCAGCAGCCCGCCGAGCGAGCGGATAATCGTCTCAAACACCGACACCTCGCCCATGTCCGCGAAGCTGAGCTGCGTGCTGGTCCACTCGCGCGCTTGCTCGAACTCGTCCTTCAGGTCCATGATCCACAGCGTGTCCATCGAGTCCAGGATCATGCAACCCACACCGCCCCAGTTGTTGTCGGCGATCCCCGTGATGGGCTTGATCTCATCGGCGCCGAACGCGCGTTCGTGGTAGTTGCGCCACACGAACTGCATGGCCTCGCGCACAGCTTCCTTGCGCTCACTCATGGCCGTCGTGCTGGCAGAGTGGACGATCCGCGGGCGCCACGGCGCAGTCGTCGCTGGCTGCCACACCAGCGACAGCAGCGTCCACACAGCGACCAGGGCAAGCAGCACAACCATCAATAGCCGCTGCTGCGTGACGCGCCAGGTCGTGCCGTTGGGCAGCACGAGCAGCCAGGAGCCGTTGCCACGGCGGCGCGCGTCGCCACGCGATGGCTTCCACATGGGAAGCGAGCGGTCGCTCATGATGACCTGGAGCTGGTGATGTGATTGAGCTGTTGCTGGTTCAGCGCTGCTGATTCAGCAGCTCTCCCATGCTCAGCTCAGCTCAGACGCGACATGCTAAGTTCGCATGACCCATCTCAAGGCCGTTAAGTACGCAGTAGACAGATGCGGGGAGGAATGGGTACAGTTGAGGAATGGATATTGGACAGGAACAACACACCACGAGGGCGATACACCTCTAGGCCTTGCGCACCATGACGGGCTTGCGCACGATGAACTTGCCGTTCTTGGAGGTCTGCTTGCGTGACACCTTGGCCTTCTTCATGATGTTCTGAGCCAGGATCTTACGCGTTTTGGTCTGGGTCTTGCCAGGCAGCAAGGCCTTGGCAGCCTGTGGCTTGAGCTTCTTCATCTGCTTCTGCTGGTGCTGCTGCTGTGAAGGCTGCTGCTTCTTGACACGACGCACATCGGTCTTGGAGCGTTTTAGTGTGATCTGCAGCTTGCTTCCCTTCGAGAGCGCGGTGACCTCCCGGCCGCTCGTCTTGTGAACACCAGCAGAGAACAACAGTCTCGCTCGGATCTTCTCCTGCTTGGGCGACAGCGACGGCTGGTTCCACTGCTTCTGCTTCTGCTGGTTCTGCTTCTGCTGGTTCTGCTGCTGCTGCGGCTTCTTCTTCTGTTGTTGTTGCTGCTGCTGTGGCTTCTGCTTCGATTGCACTTTGTTGTTGTTGTTGTTGTTGCTGTTGTTGCTGTTGTTGCTGTTACTCTTGTTCTTCTTGGATACGGCACTCGCCTGAGTCTGCTGGTTGTTACCCTTGTTAGCGTTCTTCTTCTGTTGCTGCTTCTGCTGCTGCACTTGCACCTTTGGAGTCGAAGCTGCTGCCTGCTTGGCATTCTTGCGCTTCATCTTCTTCGGGTTGGCAGTGTTTGGACCAGCGTTCTCCTTGCCCTTCTGCTTCTGCGTGGCAACTGGACCAGGTAAACCGCGGTTCTTGTTCATCTGCGCCTTACGCTTCTCACCCTGCGCATTCACCACATTCTTCTTCTGCTGGTTCTTGTGGTCAACGTTTTTGGCGACAGCCGTGGTCTCCTTCTTCACATTCTCGCGCTTCTTGTGCTGGATCTCCTTCTTCACTTCCTTCTTGCGCTCCTTGATCAGATCATCTACACCACGCACGCAAACAACCACATCAGTATTCACGCGCTGCGTTTCACAGTTCCGTCTTCCATGCACACGCACGCACCAAGCGACAGATTGAGACGCGCATCGACCGACGGCGAGCCGAGCAGCTGCGAGTAGCTGCTGGTGGAGGTGGGCACGGGCGCAATGGAGAGGGACATGGTGGTTGGTGGGCGACGAGATCGGCTTGGTGGTTGATGCGTGTCAATGCTTGAGGCTCCTGCGCAGGAGGCGAGGCGTTGGCGAATGACTCGGACGGACGCGTTTGCTCGCGATCGGATCCGCTCCAAGTGGCGCGTGGTACCAAGAGCTCACCTCTCAAGTAGCAACTCAACTGACCAAGAAATATGGAAGTTTCTCTTTTCAACCAATCACAGTGCATTAGTGTTCATTTTTAGCCAACCAAGTCACTGGTAGTGCGATCTTTGGGGTTTCGAGGGAAAGGACACCACCACAGATTTTTCTAAATTTCGATCTTCGAATGGCAACCCGTTGCAGTTTCGATTCTGGCCGACGGGTGAAACGGTTCCGTGGACTGGATCTGCCACTTTGATGCGCTACGGTTGGCCAGTGGATCCGTCCAGGAATTCCAGGTGATCAGCGCGCGCCTCGAGCTGCCAGTGCTCCTGGATGTGGTTGTCGTCCCAGAACTTGGTGAGGTGGCGCTGGCCCGAGTCGCACAAGATCGTCACGATGGTGTGGCCTGGGCCGAGCTTTCGTGCAGCCCGCACGGCGGCGACGCAGTTAATTGCACTTGAGCTACCGACGAAGATACCTTCGTTGCGCAGCAAGAAGCGCGACATCTCCACAGTCTCCTGGTCGGTCACACGGAATGCATCATCGATACTGGCGAGTAGAAAGTTCTCTGTCAAGCGGTCGATGCCCACACCCTCGGCGATCGTGTCGTAGCTGAAAGTTCGAATGAGAACATAAGTGAGTGCAGCTGCCACATGCGCTGATGCTAATAGTGACATGAGCGTACCGGTGGCGGCGGATCTTCGCCTCTGCCTGCTGAGGAGCGTAGCAGACGTTGCTGCGCACCTTGTTGTACAGACTGGATCCCGGCGGATCTGCCAGGAAGACCTGGATGTTTGGGTTCTGCTCCTTCAAGTACGCGGACACGCCAGCGATAGTGCCTCCCGTGCCTGGCGAGACGCAATGGTTAGCATCTCCATCATTGAGCGCACTGCTTTGAGTGGACTAGAACTCACCGGAGGACATCACGAATGCATCCACCTGCCCCTGCGTTTGACGCCAAACTTCGGGTCCCGTAGTTGAGTAGTGGATATCAAAGTTTGAAGTATTCTCGAATTGGTTCGCGAAGTACCCGCCTGTGCAAGACCTTAAGTCAGTCACAAAGCACGGGATTCCAACTCGCTCAGGTCTGCCTCACCTTCAATAGCCGCGGCTCGTCGGCGGGCTTCGTTCACGTAGTGCTTAGCGTTCACGATAGAGGCAGGCTTGACCAGCTCCACTTTCGCTCCGAACTTTTCCAGGAGCTGGCTCTTCTCCTTCGCCTGGTCGTCCGGCATTACGATGATGCAATTGTAGTGTTTGGCTGTGGCACGTGCACAAGAGATTAGCTTTCAACGTGGATGGAGCTCTTCGTCCATGAAAGCCAAAAAGTACCACGAGCGATGAGAGACAGGCTGATCCCAGTGCTGCCAGACGTGCCTTCAACGATGGTTCCGCCTTCAGGCAAGAGGCCACGGCGTTCGGCGTCTTCAACGATGCCCTTTGCGACACGGTCCTTCGAGCTGCCACCAGGGTTCATGAACTCGGCCTTGGCCTAACCATTCAATCGTCAGCACCAATCCAAGTATGGACGTCTAGCTTGATCATCATGAACCGATAGAACGTACGAGAATCGTGCATCCAGTCGCCTTCGAGAGGCTGGACAGCTCCACGATGGGCGTGTTGCCCACGAGCCCCGCGAAGCCTCGCGGATACTCGGGCGACTTTCGCCGGCGCAGTAGTCGCGACTCATTACCAGAGACGAGGTCGAGGAGCTTCCACGCTGACAGCGTCGCCATGGCGATGGTGACGCTCCATCGCAGCAGCGACGACGACCAATCTCCCGCGTCCGCTACCATTGTTATCTGTTATCTGAGACGCATGACGGAGGACACTGAGCACCGACCATCTATTTTTGACCAATTAAACGTCGAATACGTTCAGAAAGAGCCAATCAACGATGGGCGTAGCTCTTTGTCGAAGATGGCTACACTTGGCTGGTCATTCCTTCATTGGTCGTCCACCGTCAAACTGCGCTTGCACTCCACAAAGGCTGGACTCGACTCCAACGCCAGGTCGAGCTTCTTGACCATTCTGTTGGTACACAAACATCAGGTGAGAGGATGTCTTCATGCATCCATACCTCTTGAAAAGACCACGCACCGTTGGAGCTCTTCAAGGTCGAGGCGAAGCTGCAGGCGCATCTTCTGCGTGTCACTCAGCCCATCGGCAGCTCCTGCACCCACTGGAGTGCTGCGCTGCATCTTTCGACTCTTTAGCGAATCCTCCAGTTCCTGGGCAGACTTGAGCAGCTCAGCCGAGAGAGAGTGATAAAGCTCACAGACCGGATCGAGCACCGACAGCATAAACGTTTGCTTGGCACTGCCCACGAAGTGACTGCCCCATCGGTCGAAGAATTCTTCCAGCGGACGTACAATGTTGGGAACGTACGTCGACGGGGAAGATGGCGCAGGTTTGTTGGTCATCTGATATTGGCCCTTGACAGTTCGGAGTGCGGGCAGGACCTTTTTGCATTCCTCTGTGACGACACTCGCCGCCGCTGCCCAGCATCGACTTTCTAGCTCGTGGATCGATCCAAGCGGCTCGCCAAATAGCTCCTCCACAAACTCATTGGCGTCATCAACGAGACCTTCAATACGCTGCTTGACGAGTGGGAACAACTCTTCCTTGACCTAGAGCACATGGAGCACAGGCTTAGCGTTTGAATGGATACCGACACGCACGAGAACTCAAGACCCCACCTTTGCGACCAAGAGGTTGAAGTCATTCCCAGTGCACAGTACGTCGTCTTCGCTGGACAAGCAAGTAAAGTGGATCGCACTGAAGCTTGCTTTCGTGGATCCTTGCATCTGGGCCACGGCTTGCTCCAGAGGATCGCGCCACAGCGCCACGTAGTGCACGAGGAGCTGCACACACAGCTTCATGAATTCGGGAAGCAATGGTGGCAAATACACACTTTCATCCCAGCACTTGGTCATCACGTCCCACACAGCACGGGAGCTTGCAAAGAGCAGATCTGACTCGGAGTCACGCGAGGATGTAGCTGACGTGTCTTCACCGTTGTTTCGCTTTTCGCCAAATGACTTGTCGAGGGCAGAGGCAAGCTGGTTATACCGTAGCTCGAAGTACACGTCCATGTTCCACTTCTCCTTGAAGTCTACGACGCTCTCGTGTGATCGGAACCGTTGCTTCATCGACTCGGAGCCGCACATGGCTTCGAGGCTGTCAATGAATGCCATGCTGATGGTGTAGTTGTGGTGAAACCTTGCCGCATCTGAGCTCTTAAAGATCACAGAGTGCTTGGACGAGATCGTATCGTAGAGAGGCTTCCAGATAGCGTTTCCGAGCAGGTCGACTGACACCTTACTCTCGCCTTGGCACACCGGAAGGCGAAGAATAGTGCCGAATTTCTTCCCGACAAAGTCGAGGATGTCGTCGTAGACTTGCTGGAGACCTTCACAGGATCCACGCACACGGCCATCGAGTTTCCCACGGGTGATATTCTCTTCGGCGAAGGGCTGGACGAGAAGTCGTGCGATTGTGTCTTCGGGGATATGGCTCTTCTGGAGCATCACGTAAGACCGCAGTAGGTAACTGAGTGTGACTGCGCTGATCGAGTGCTCACGGTTGTAGAATGTATCGGGAAACACTTCGGTTGCAAACTCAGTTTCGAGCCGGCGCAGTAGCGTGTCCTCGATCTGTGCGATGCGTTTCTCCTCGCGCTACCATCAAGAACCACACCACATCAGATGACACCCCTTATATAGGCGATTCAATGAGCTCCCGAACCTGAACCGAAGGGATGTCGACACCCTCGAGGAATTCAAGATCCAGTCGGAGCAGGAGCTGCGTCGCGCGCTCGAGAGCCGCACAGGCCTCCTCCGCATTGCCGTCCTTCTGAGACAGCTTGACGTCCTCGAAGTTGTCAAAACCGTCATCATCCTCTTCATCGATGCCACCACCACCACGCTCAGGCGAGGCATAATCCTGGAGATCATCAGCATCATCGAAAGCAGATATCTCTAGCAACTGCTCGAGCAGCAGCAGCTTATCGGATATCCTGTTTCGATCGCACGCTCATTAGGCCATCACAACTTATCCCACTGGAGAGGTTCAACCGTCGACGTACCGGATGCTGAGCTCCAGATCGGCTTCTGCCTTGCGCAGGTCCTCTTCCTTCGTGATGGCTCCCTGGACGCGCTTCTGCAAGCCGGCGATCACTTGCTCGACTTGGTCCACGCGCTTCAGGATCGCCAGCAGCGGAGAGCGCACTGACGACACCGCCTCATCCACACCCTTCAGCCGCGACGAGAGCTGTAGGAACTCGGCGTAGTCCTGGTTGATGATCGCCACGAGCTGCATTACAGAGATGGCATTAGCAACGATGCGTTCAGACATGCGCTGGCGATGGCTCGTGGCGCGAGCAGCTCACCTGGTTCTCGAGTACGGTCTGCAGGGCTTTGAGGTCCTGGTGGATCGTCTCCATGGGGTTGCGCGTGCGGCATTCCTCCAGGAAGGCCGCGACGTCGAAGCCATCCTGCGCGAACGCGTCCACGTCGAAGCAGTAGCTCCCCATGCCCATGATCGCGAACAGCTCAATGGCGTAATCGCCGATCCTATCACCTTAATCCACTGACTTAGCGTGAACTTTACTGTATTACCAACTGATTCAGCGTGTGACGGAGTAGTACTACTGTGTGTACCCAGTCATTCAAACGGGGTTTTGACACTGTACCGCCGTCCTCCGATTAGTGGCCCCTGTGTTGCGGCCGTGCCCGCATGTCGCTGCTTGAAGGAACTGAACACGTCGTAGCTGGTGACGGCGAGCAGCTCCCCTCCTCTGCACGCGTACCGCGCCACGTCACTCGCGAAGATGAGAGGCTTGCCTGGCAGAACGCCTCCGATGGACTCGCTGCTGCTCAGCCCCGTGGCGTTCGGGCGCCGCAGCAACGCGCACGGCGAGTTCCAGGACCGATCGCCCGCCACGTCTCCCCATGCGAGAGACCTCCACGCCGAGCGGCCCAGTATCCAGAGCACGACGCCGACCCACCGGGACGAACGCGACGCTGCGCGGTGAGTCTGCTGGCGTCGTCCATGCAGTGGCGTCTGCGGTGCGTGCTGACGCGTTTGCTGACAGGTTCACGACGTTTCCGGTCCCTGGGTTCCATTCCTCGACGATGGAGGTGCGATTGGCGACGAAATACCACGCCCATAGAATGGAGAGACGCGCTTACTAACGTTGCGAGTGCAATCTGCAGACTGCGAAGGCCCAGCACGGCACAGTTAGAGCGCCACCAGGTATCCATCCGTTGGGCTGGTCGTCATGGTGGTATCCACAGGCCACTCACTCCGATTTCTTTTAACAGCCTCAGCGCCTGCCGCGTCTCACCGACGAGGATCCGACCCTGCAGGAAAAATCGTGTGGAAACCGGATGAGGAGACCAAGGTACTTAGCCACTGCAGTCCTTTCATCGGGTCCCTGTTTCCACTGACGCTAGTATGCTGAAAAGGTCTGCATGAGATGCGACGCTTCCTTCAACCTCTTCCGCCGTCGCCACCATTGTCGACTGTGCGGCCAGATCTATTGCTTCAACTGCTGCAATGTATTCGTCGACAGCGGATTGAGCGGTACGCCGGGTCGTCGCCTCCGCTGTTGTGCTTTCTGCGTGAGCAGCTTGGCTGAGAGCAGAAGACACCAACAGCAGCAGCAGCAGCACCTGCAGGCCCAGCCCAAGTCCCCTTCTCAGCCAAAGTCTCCCTCCCAACCGACATCACCTGCCCAGCCAACGTTCCCTGTCGAACCAAAGTCTCCTGCCCATGCGCAGTCTCAACCCCAGGCTCCAGTTCAAGTTCCAGCTTCGATGAATGGGAGCACTGAACAAGCCACTACTGCAGATGAACAACTTTCGCTCAAGGTTCCAGCTCCGCTGCAAGCGAAGCAACTGGTGGAGCCTCTCAGTGATGAGCAACAGACGCGACCTGACCAGCAGCACGAGTCGCAGCAACTCGAATTGAATGGCAGCGATGCGACGCGCCACTCTAGCATCGAAGACGCTGGAGATTTACTGCCCCTGCCACCCATTCCGGTGCTGATCTCACGTTCGGCGTCTTTGCCGACCCCTTCGCCTCCACCGCTCTCACCAATAACCACGATCGAGGCTTCCCCATCTGAAAGCTTCGAAATCGTCGAGCCTCCAGTCGAAGACCTTGCTGGGCAGTCTTCTGCGTCCGAGGGAAACGATTCGAACGACGCCACGCGCTTATCAGAAGCCATCGCGACCGCTTCTGAGTTGAACAACCTTACAAACGTAGAGCGATTATCTGAAGACTTCGAGCGAGAGGCTCTTGAAGACCAAGCTGCTGAGTTGCCCAACCTTCCAC
Source organism: Pythium utonaiense (assembly GCA_023334595.1). Classification (NCBI taxonomy): domain Eukaryota; phylum Oomycota; class Peronosporomycetes; order Pythiales; family Pythiaceae; genus Pythium; species Pythium utonaiense. Next base: position 7,472 of record JAADVE010000257.1, on the reverse strand, counting down.
CTCTCTTCAGGATCGAATCCTCCGAATCGACTGATTTCGCAGACGCGGACCAAACCAACGATCCTGTCCACGTGTTTCCGCGGTCCTCTCTATCGAGGCGTCGGCGTTTCAGCGCTGAGCTAATGGGCTCTTTCGAGCAGATCAGCTTTTCGGAGGCCGACGCGCCTACAACAGAGCCCGAGAAACGTCTGACCAAGAGGCCATCGCTGGCACGCGAATCAACTTCCTTCCGCGTCTTGCCCGACTCCCACACCCAGCAAGAGATCGTGCTGGACAAGTATATGGTACGTCGCTCTGCTCTTTGAGCGTTGCACTTCGCTCGCGATCGCTAACGTTGGAGACTGATTGGCATGATCGACTGCAGAAAGCTGCGCATGAGCGGATCCGCGAGGGTATCCAGTACTTGGTGGACCGATCGATCAAGCACTTCGCCGACGAAGGCGTTGTCGTGAAGCGCCTCTTGACGCAGTTGGAAGACATGGCGTTCATTTCGACCAGCCCATTGCTTTACAGCATGAATTTCTGCTCGTCAAATGGTTTCAACTTCGACCAGCTTGTCCATGTCAAGAGTATTGCGACAACCCAGCTGAGTGGGTCTCCCCGGAACGGTGTGAAGGATCCATATAGCTTCAAGTGGCTGGCTGGCTGCGTCTGCCGCAAACAGCTTAGCCACAAGCAAATGGCCAAGAAAGTGGCGAACCCACTGATCCTGCTATTCGGCTGCAGTATCAGCTACGAGCGAGCCACCACCAACTCCGGGAAGATGAGCTCACTGGACGCACTGATCGACCAGGAGAAGAGCTACATGAAGACAATTGTGGACAAAATCGCCAGTTTAGAGCCCGACATCATCTTCGTCGAAGGCACCGTATCCAGACCAGCACAGGAGCTCCTCCGTGAGCGAGGTGTTGCAATCGTCCTGAACGTTAAGAGGAAGGTGCTGGACCGCATCAGTCGCTATACAGGCGCAACAGTCATCAAGTCAGCCGATCTGGTACGACCTGCAGACAAAGACAAGCTGGTCGGTTCGTGCAGATCCTTTTTCGCTGAGAAACTACCTGCCGCAAGTGACGACAGTTCCCCAGCGAGCGTGCCTTCGAGTTTGACTGGGAGCAAACCAGCCCCAGTCTTGCTGCGATCGTCATCCTCGATGGGCTCTCGCTCAAAGATGGAGAGCTACCTGTATCTCGACGGATGCGATCCGCTGCATGGCTGCACCGTTTTGATAACCGGTGCATCGAAATCCAAGCTAAAACTCATGAAGACGCTGATGAGGAACATCTTGTCGATGACGTATCGGACACTCTTGGAAGCGCACGTCCTATGCGATCTCGGCCTGGACTTCAGCGACTGGTACCGCCGCAGTCTCGGTGATATCCAAGAACGAATGACGTGGCCTACGACCTGCACGCTCCGACAATACGAGACTACCCACGGCAAGCTGCGATATTACCAGTGCTCTGGCTCCAAGCGGATCGGCATCACGCCCTACTCTGACCAAGACATTTCGCTCGGAAACTTTTTAAACGGCGAGATCGAAGCGCTTTCTCGTCGCTGTGCGGTAGGTCTCCCTCTTTCAGTCCACATCTCCAGTGAGGTGTTGTGAAAAGCTAACGTGATCGATATGCTGTGCCCATAAGAACTCCAAGTGTAACTACACGATGGCCGAACACGTCCAGACGTTCAACTGCACGACGGGAACGGTGACCATTTCCTTTGAAGAAGTACCGGAAGAGTTCGTGCGCAACTTTTCAGACCTCAAGTCGGGCGGCTCGAGTGAGCTTCTTGGCGACAGGTCTGGCGCGAGCGAAGCGAATAAGTCCCATGAGGAAAAGAACAAGGAAGAGGAAGAAGAGGGACCTCCCTCGATCTTCTATAGCAAGTGGTGCACAGAGTGCTCGAGAACGATCTTGCAGTATGTGGAGCTCAAGAACTATGCGTACAAGTACTCGTTCGCGCGGCTCCTGGAGATCTTATTCGCTGGTGATGAGCATCATGCGTTCGCTGCCGGAGCAGTGAGCACGGACACGTTGTCGCCAGTTTGCACTCACAACTTCATGACCTCGCACGTCCTGTTCTTCATCGTGGGGGAAGTCGCAGCGCGCATGGAGTTCGCCGTGCGCAAACCTATTCGACTGTACAACACGCCGCAGTTCGTCGTGGTCAACGGGACTCGTCGCCGTCGGTCGCAAGCTGCGGCTGGTCAACCGAACCAGTTGGAGAAACTCGATCTGTTTGAGATGGCAGCACAACGGCGTCTGATCACGCTGACAGCACTGCTCGAGAAGGTGACCGATCAGTTCAAGGAGAAGGTCGAGAACGTAGAAGATTTGGTTCAGTCATTTGAAGAACAAGACGGCGTGGCGACTGATCTGCTGATCCAGGTCTCGCTTGTGAAAAAGACCGTGGTACAGGAGCACGAAGAGTTCGCCGCACGACTGACTGCAATCGAAGGACAAGAGTCACCGAAGAAGCGTCTTGCCGAGACCGACCGAGCTAAACGCGCTCTCTATTACACTGTGTGTGGCTGGATCGACGAGATCCAGAAGCTGCGCCGCTCCATTCGGAAGACGTTGATGAACTCGGCCACCGGTGGCGTGGCATCGTCTCCGTTCAGCCTCAGCTCTTTTAGTTTCTCGACTCCGACAACTCAATCACCAGCGCCATCCCCACGAATCGTCAAGCCGAGTGGCCGCAACAGTAAAGATGCAAACTTTGACGACACCGAGAGATCCCGGGCGTCTTCTGATGCTACGAGCGTCAACGGCACCTCCGAGACCAATGCAGTCTTCTCCTCAACGTCCTCTCTTCAGGCGTCTCCACGACCTCAACCAAAGACAGCTCCAGTTGACCAACTCTTCAAGAGCGAAACCAAAGAGGTGCGTCCATGCATTCTTACCTAGACCCCTCTTGTATGCCTGGAACTGATTGTTGTTTTGGAATGACAGTCGAGCTGGCGATCGATGCTCTATGACATTTACCGGACGATGGGCAAGTCAACGCCAGACGAGGATTTCGACTTGCTTCTTCCCCCTGAGCTACTGGAGGGTCATCCATCCCTGCCTAATCGCTCAAATGACTCCACCTTCCTGGTTAACGAAGTCGTGCCGATCACATGCGTCGCGTACGCTCTCGGCTCTCAGTTGTATGAGGACCAGATAGCGGCATGGACGTTGGCAGTGCAGTCGTCGAATGGGTCTCCAAGTTCATCGGACCAAGGTCTCTCCGAGGTTTCGTCGGCAACAGAATGGACGCGGCTAGCTCTTTCCACATCCTTGGGTATGCACTTCAAGCACGCCGTATCCGAGACACCGCGTCACCTCAGCCTTCTCTATCCGACGTCGGGCTCTGGGTCGAATGGCTGCTGGGACTTCTCGACCATCGCGTTCTTTTCGCTGCAGGTACATCCTCTGAACACGCAGATGATGGCTGAACATAACTGACGCACTACTCTTGAATGGCGTAGTTCGAGGCGCTGCGAGAGTTGTTTTACGGGAGCCTGCCAGACTTTTTGTTTTCGATCTCGCACGTGAATAACTGGGAAGCGCTCGGTGGCAAGTCGGGTGCCTCATTTTTTCGGACGCTGGACGACCGGTTCGTGGTGAAGCACATCTCGTTGACGGAGCAGCAGGTGAGAGAAGAGACGGCCACCTTGGCATGGTATCATCGACTCACTTTCCCTGGCTTGATGAACGATAGAGCTTCCTGGAGGTCCTTCCTTCGTACTTCAAGTACATGTCTGGCGTGTACTTTGATGAGAAGCCCAGCGTCATCTCAAAGATCGTCGGTATGTACCAAACGACGATCACGAAGAAGGAAAACGGCCAGCGGACGACGCACCATGTCATCGTCATGGAGAACGCCTTTTTCGGTCGCTCGGTGTCTCGCACGTTCGACTTGAAGGGCAGTTCACGCAACCGCTACGTCAAGCCTACGGCTGATGGCAAACCGCGTGGAGTACAGTTAGATGGCAACTTGGTTGAGATGACTGCCGGGCACCCGCTAGGCGTAATTGCCGAGGACCACGAGCTGCTACTCAGCGCCATCAGAAACGACGCAGCGTTCATGACATCGATCAATATCGTAGACTTCTCGCTCGTCGTTGGGCTCGGTGGCGAGACCGACGACCTTCCAGAAGGATACACGCACATGACGGTGGGGATCATCGACTATCTACGCCAGTTCGACCTCATGAAACGAGTTGAAAGCGTGAGTAAATCGGTCGCTATGATCGCAGGCCAGTCGTCACCGACAATCATCGAGCCGGCGCTCTACGCGAAACGTTTCTCCGATGCCATTGGCCGCTACTTCATGCCCGTGACGCCAATCGACTCGAACCGCAACGACGTTCACCTCCTCGACTACGTGTGATCGTGCGACTGCGACTTCGGCGGAGCTAGCGCTAGTGAGATGGCTTCAACGTAGGCTGGAGTCTTCACAAATGGTAGCACGCATCGACATTTGGTGAAGTGAAGTGAGTGCCGCGTGCATTTCTTCCGGAACTGATCCTTGCCGACACTGATACCACGGTAGCCATTCACCACTGGGAACGCAACGAGCCGCAGCAGCGGTGTCTGGATCGGGGCTTCAGGTCCCACGGCCATCTCGATCTTCACCGTGTCAGTTTTGTTGAAGGTATAATGCACTTTGGGTGGCGGCATGACTGTTAACATGAAACCTCCCGGTGACTTCCTCTTGAGATCTTTTGTGGCCATTTGGATCGTTGGAACGAGGGCAAGTCGGTCGACCATGTGCGCCACAATCCGAATCGTGTCTGTGGGTGTGAGTGGCAGGGGATAAAGCGTCGCGTCTCGTCCTTTCATGCCAACGCTTCGAAGGTTGATGGCCTGAATGCAATCCAATTGAGTCACTAAGCGTTCACTTTTCGCCGACAGTGGATCTTCGACGAAGTGGCATTTCAACACACACTGCCCTTCTGCACGATCGATGAATGCGACCGAGTCGATGACTGCATGCGCTCCATGCAAAAATACATCCTGACCGCACAGTGCTTGGGCTGACGACCAGTTCTCGTACCGGATCAGCATCATCGTGCTGTCATGAGTCACGAAGCCAGAGTACAGGGAGCAAGTGACCATGTCGTATGCCTCCAGTCGAAACGAAAGACCACACTGCCGCAACGGCACACGTGAGAATTCGAGATGGTGCCCCTCAGCCCTATCAGCAAAGATATTTGGAACGTACTTTCTCAATGATCAGCAAGACAGATCGACCGCTGATGGAAACCCCTCGCTGGAACACGCGCTCGGCCTGCGTCAGAAAAGAGAACATCAGAGTGAGGAGATGATTATGCACAGGACGCTCACTGCTTTCGTTCTCACCATGTAAAATGCCAGGTTGCCTTCCCGGAACGCGATCGCGCGCTTCCGTCCTCGGTATCCACGCACCACACGTTGCACGTTGATCGCAGCAGCTTTCCATTTTGACACCAGCTTCCTCGTGGCGAAACCCTTGTAGATCCGCTGGATGGCGATCGCAGCAAGGCGCCGTCGCTCACGAAACACGAAGTTTGCCTGCAGCTTCGCGTAGAGCTCGTCCACTTGGTGTTGGTGGATCGACTGCAGAAGTTTCTCGCGACGGAACCGAGCACGGACACGGAACCCTCGGAATATCCGTTGAGCGTTCACAATCGCGTGGGATTCTCTCACCTGTTGCACGCGCAGCATGCGATTTTTCAGTAGCGATGGAATGAGCATAACACGGTGGAGGAAGCCACGCTCTCCCGTCGTTTTGTGCTCAGAATCAACGCCTGGATCCACGAATGTCAATTCCCGAACCAGCTTCTCCGCTTGCTCGCGCGAGACTGTGAGTTTCGATCGTGGCTCGGATGCTCGTGACAGCTCGGTTGGCTTAAATTCTAGCCCTCGAAACTCCTGCTGATAGAGCTGGCAAATGATATTCTTCCTCGCCTCGTGAATCTGTGCTTTCGTGACAGTCTCAGTGGATCCACGGGCCTGTCTTGTACTGATGCGCCTCAGTTCTTTGCGGCTAGCTTTTCGCATTGAGAGCGAGTCGAAGTGGCTCAGCTTTGCAGGCTTTGGGTCGGGTTCGTCATCGTCAGAAGAAGGCTTACTAGCAAGCAACTCAACGACCTCCTCGTCGCTGATGTAAACAGCATTGAAGCGGCAAATGTTGACTTCGTCTGGAGGAAATATGATCGTGAACCGATTCAATCGCGCGACCATAACACGAACCTGCTCGCCACGCTTTGCGATGGATACAACCTTGGACAAAACGTTGACTTGGCGTGACTTGAAAACTGAGCAAAAGCGATGGTAGTTCAGAAGTAGACGGTCTACCATGTCCACTCGATGCCAGTACCCCGGAATGGCGTAGTCGCGTGGGGCCTGGGTCAATGCAAGCCGGTAGAACGCTTCAGCACGAGTGATTTTGTCTTGGCATTGTGAGATGATGGCCAACTCAAGCAACACAGCGATGTCGTCCTTGCAAAGCTGGAGAGCGGGAAGCAGGAAGCGGATCTCACACTAACAAGAAGAACGAGTCAGACAGCAATTCGGCATTCAACGCACTAGCTCAGGCAGTTTTCAGACAGAGTTGCTCACCTCGGTGACTTCATCTTCTCTCAACTCGAGCGTCACTTGAGCTCGACGCAAGAATGCCATCGAAACGTCCAAGTCTTCGCCAGTGGCTTGCAATAGCACCGAGTACATGAAGCTGAAGCGCGCCGACCTTGGGTAGGCACGGATACCTTCCATTCCCAATACCCTGGCGCCACCAAAGTCATGAAGCCCAACAAACCGCACCATGAAACACGCGAATAGGCTTGCTTCCGTGCAACGATCAGGACGGCAACCATCACATCGTGACTGGTAGCGATGGAGCTCACTGGAATGCTTGAGCTCTTTTGCGAATCGCACTCGTTCTTGACGGAGCCATAGCACTCTACGCCTAGCAACCAGTCCTCGATAGCATCGCTGCACTTGCGTGGCGGCATTGTTCCTTCTTCTTGCCAATAATGCGGCGACGAGATTCCAAAACCGATAGCCTCGATAGCGACGTTGCAGAAGCTGGACGCGCTCGACCACACATCGAGCTCGCTCATACTCCAACAGATCGCGACATCGACAGCCCCTGTACCACGCCTGAATACGTGTAGCGCAGCGATGGCGCTTGTTCATCCACCGCTTGAAGACACGACGCACGACCAGCACACGTCGCAATGCGAATTGGATCTGGCTCGCAGCGCGTTGAAAACGAGGACCGTCGGCCTCAGCAAGCCGACGCCTCTCCTTGAAGCCTCGAAACAACCGCTGGACCTGGGTCGCAGCATAGATGCTTTCGTGTCCGTGAGTCTGCTTCGGAGGCGAATGGTGCTGCTGCTGGATCATCCACGAGCGCTCGATTGCTGAGCGACACAGTACCAGAATCTGCTCGTCCAGCAGCGACAGCTTGTGAGGCGCCGGGGACGTGGCGATGTGAGACTTCCTTCG
>JAADVE010000256.1:0-24377 GCA_023334595.1 Pythium utonaiense | reverse complement strand
TAGTACAGCATGGGGTCCATATGGACGTCACAGTGCAACGATCCTCTCACCTATGTACTGCACGCTCACAGAAACGAAACATCGTCCACCGGCTGGGCAATTACGTGAATAGCTCTCAGGATGTGCGAGACTAAATATGCACACGGTAAACGATGAACTGCCTCCAATACAGACCAGAAATGTTGAGGGTCTGAACAGTATTTGTTGGGCACACGCAGGAGCACTCACAGTTTCCTACGCTGACGACTCGTCGGCGTAGGAGACTCTCAGTGACGACACCGCTGGAGGAATTGCACTATGACTTCAGTGCGCATCTCTGGAGATCGTTTCCAATTTCAAATATCCAACTTGTTTTACTTCTCCTCTTCTTCTGTTCTGTTTAGAGGAGGCGCCTATCGCCCAGATCTGTTCTCCAACTTCGTCCACAGCCCATCCGACGGAGGGTCCTCCCCATCTGTGTATCGTGGCTATCCTAGTGAACGACTTTGAATCGTGGGTTCTTCCGTTCGACCATGTACTGTACTGTACTGCCACAACAGTTTCACATTGACAGGTGAAACTGCCACTAGAGTGACCCATCCACAGCTGGTGTGATGGTTTCGGCCATTTGGTGTGCAAAGCCGCGCCATTCGTGACAGCACGAAGGATCCGTCACCACGTGCCCGGCTCTGTGCGAACGTGTCGCAGCAGTAATGACACGGAATGGAACGGGCACTGGCCAGAATGGCGGATTCGATTGAAGTCACTGACTCCCCTCTGCAAGTTCTAACCAGGCATTTCGAACACATGCGGTTCAGCTGCGCATTGTGCACAACGGACACGGGGAATCGAATCGAAGATGGATTGTGTTGAGGAAGAGGGGGGGATGATGATGGTGACAGACTACGCCAGTGCATTCTGGCACCATCACGGAGATCGCCATCAATGGAATCATGGCTAGTGCGGTACACTGTGTAGAAGGGCTGAGGCCTGTCCACTACAGAAACGCTGTACCTGGTTGATGTGTGGATGTGTCGTAGTCTTCGGCCACTCAGGTGGCTAAGGCTCTCGAATTCCATCCGCAACGGAGGTAGAATCGCAGTCGCCAGCGCGTGGGTTCCAACCGGTCCAGCAGACTCGAGGCTCGTTCGCCCCGTTCCACTAGGTCTGCTGCGAGCACTGACAACTGTGCCACACGTCATCCAGCGCATTGGGTCCGCAGCTGGCACGAGCCACGAGAGAAGCGCTCGATTAGGTAGGCGATTACTCCGTGGACAGCGTCAACTACTACAACTGGTCTTGGGGCGAGAAGCTGTGAGACCAGCACCGTGAACGAGACTTTCACGGATAGGAAGTCATTGACGCGTGTGGGATCGTCTCACGCTCTTTCTACGACCGTTCGTTGATTGGATTCTGTGACGTAAGGTTCAGCGAGATCGTCCTCAACTCCGAATGCCACTTGAGCTCCTGTATCGTGTCATCTCATCAAACAAACCTTCGAAAAGCGATGGATCCAAAACGAGACGCTCGTTGGTAAAAGAACCGCGTACTCATGGCGAACTGTACTTCGAAGTACCTGGAACTGAAGGACAACCCTCTGCAGCCCCACAACTGTGCAAGACTGCCTGCATCTTGCAGGCGCAGTGCATGAAAGCTTGATCATGGAGCTTTCGACCGTTTAGTATACCGCTCACGGTCAGGTGATGCTGGCCCGTAGAGGTAGTTGTCGCCCAGCACGTCGAGTAATCTGCCGGGATTCTTCGTCTCCCACTTCTTCAGCCACAGGAAGGCTTGGACCTGTTGGAGTGTTACTCCATGCATGCGTGGGAACTTTCGCTTCAAAGCGCCCAGTGCGTCTTCTGCTTTATAGGTGCGACCCGGTCGAACGTAGCTTTCAAAAAACGCGCGGTATGTCTTGCGAAGGTCTCGGACAACGAACGAGTAGCGACTCACGAGAACAGTTTCCGTCTGTGCGACCAGGTCTTCAACTGCGAGTAGGTCTGAGTGGTGGTTTTGCGTTGCGACGTGCATGGCTGTGTACAGGAGATCCTTGGTCTCAATGTGTTGGTCTCCACTGTGAAACACAACGAAGCGCATGCCCAACATGTAATCGCGTAGAAGACGCCGACGAGTCCGCATGAAGCTTGAAGCCTTGATGTTCATCCACATGGACGCCTCCTCAAATTCTGGGAAGTGTACGTGCGATCTGGAAGCATGCAGCTTCATCTCTCGCAGTGCATCTTGAACGATCGCAGGAGGCACTCCATTGACCCAGTATTTGAATGCCTTCGCTCGGTTGCGCATGTAGCGCACAAGAAACGCCTCGTATCGAAGCAGCAAGCCTGGATGACCATGGCGAACGCTGTTTTCCATCCATCGAGCTTGAAAGTATTGCGAGGCCTCGCCAATCTCGAGCCACGAAGGGAAATAGGCACCAGCATCTCGCAGGTGCGTCTTGAGTTGGACCTGCAAGTGCTTCTCTGTAGAATTTCCCTGCTTGTACAGCCACTCTTCGAGCAGATCCACATAGAGCGGAACTGCGAGGGTGCTTTCAGAGTTCTTCGTCAGGAGACCACTGATCATGGAGTCGTACGAGCGCTTTCGACGGCTCTGGATCACCTTCGGCTCGTCACCGAGTTCCATGCGAACCGCTTCTTCCAGAGCCCGAACGAGTTCAGCGTCAACCACCGCGGCTTCGTCGTCGACTCGAGAAACTTGAATGAATGGTCGAGCGGCATGTTTGGTATCTTTGACGAGCACCGACCTACTCATCACGGACACCCTGGGATTCCGCGATTGTTTCGACACGGTCTCGTCGCTCGAGACAATCGAAGGTGTGTCTAATGCGTCTCTGTCGAACAGAGAACTCGAAAACGGGAAGTGGCTGCAAACACGACGTCAGTGAATAGCATCCCCAAGAGTCGTGCACAATCAGAGACTTACCGCCTGAAGAGCTTGACTTCCGGGGGATTGAGGGCCATTGGATCTTCTTCATCGAGCTGATGAAGTGAACGTGCGATAGAGGCTGTGCCATCTCCAAACAGCCGAAATCCAACCACTGCCTTCCGGACGATGACTTCACCAAACGCTTCGTTCTTGGAGATGAATGATCTCGCTTGATCAACAGAAGTCGGTCGCGAAAAGAACGCCTGGATCCACCAGCTCCGCGATGTTCGTACACGTTCGACAGCTGAGCGCATAGCAGATGAGTCTGGGGTACTGGATTCTTCATCGAGGCATGATTCAAGTGTCTGCTCGAAGGCAATCCAGAGAGAGGTCACCGTTGGCGGAGAGACTGCGAGGTGATAGTCACTCCCATTAGCATCCAGTGCTGCAGCGAGGACCAGCAACAAAACGTCAGGAGCGATTTCCCCGGTTCCCGACAGCGCTATCAGCTTCGTCAACGCCTTGTTACTCGCTGGATCATTGTTTAGCCAGCTAACAGATACCCAGGGTCAGCAGACCTCAGGCTGAACGTCTGAAAGAAATGACGTACCTTGTGTAGATGTCTACCTGAGCGTCAATTGAGTTCGGGTAGTGAGCTGAAAGGAACTCAGCGAGCTATTCCACAAATCAGAGTGAGTTATTGTGATCCCAATAACCGTGGCTGTGAGTGTGACGTACCAAGCGTGCCGCGTGCGGGTCAGTCGGGTTCGATCGATAGAAGTGCTCGAGCACGTCACAAGCGCGATCGATATCTCCGACCATTGTCAGCAGCTGCACATAGAACTCGACGAAAACTGCCGAATCGGGGCTGACCGAGATCGCTCGGCGCAGTGCCCCAACTGCCTCTTGGTATAGGATATGGACTCCGATCGACGCCTTGTACATGTACCGACTTTCGACAACTTCACCAGCAGAAGAAGCCTCATCCACAGCCAAACGCCGGCTCGTGCGTCGTCCTCTCATAAGACCAGGCGTGCCTTCGTCCTCAGTCCCTCCTTCGTTATCATCCACTTCTTCACGTGACTTTCGAGTGTACTTGGCGCGGATCTCATCGGATTCGATAAAAAGCAGCCAGTAGCAGACCATGCCGAAAGTTCCTTGTAGGTGCGCATCCTGATGGACGTCAAGCTATACACCAATGAGCGAGACGTCAGCTTTGTCCGGCCCCAGTCGCTGAAAGAGCAGTGGTACGCGCACCTCTTGCATCTCTTGCTTGAAGAGGTGGTAGGCTTCATAGTAGTCGCCCGATACAATGTGGAGCATCAGCATTTCCTTGTAAATCATCACTGGCTGCGTCGTTTCCGCATAGTCGTCAGCTCCACAAACGTCATCACATCCATCATTACCGCCAACATCGTACATCGAGACGCGCGTGCTGCAATGCCGTCTGGTAGAACTGCATGAGCTCATCCTTGTGCTGCTGTGGGTGGCGGCGCATGATCTCTAGACTCGCCTGATGAATAGTAACGCGTTAGGCGACTATACGGTTGCACGGCAATCATGCACCACTGAGGCACTCACCTGCACGCAGCGTGCTGGGATGAGCGTGAATCGATGGTACAGCACCGCCAGCACTTGCGCGGCGCCTGCAAAGTCACGAGCACCTAGAAACTGGAGGAAGTATCATCAGAACCACTCACTGCACACAGTGGAGACACCACGGCTGTTGCAGATGCCAGTGCAGCGTACCCGAGAGAGCAAATGGTCGAGCGAGAGCCGCAGCCGCGTGGTCAGCGTACGCTGGTTCTCGCCTCGCGTGTACTTCCACTGGTCAAAGCGCTGGAACGCGCCGTCGGCAACGGCCGTCACCTGCGGGTCCGTCGACGTGTTGGCCACGCCATTCACGCCGCGCAGCAGCGACGATGTCGCCATTATAGTTGCCGTGCTGCGTGATGCTCGGTTTCCATCCATCGAGAGTGGCAGTGTTGGAGGTTTTTAACGAACCGGGCAAGGTTTATTACGGAATGTCGTGTGAAGGTCGCACGAATGTCGCGTCAAGCGCGGGCTCACATCTCGCCCTGCGAGCCGAGCAGGATCGCCATGATGCCGCGCAGCTTCGCCTCGACCTGCGGGTGCCACGCATCTTAGAGATGCGCGATAGAGGAGGATACGCAAAGGTTATTGGACGGAAACGAACCTGTTGGTGGCGCGTGAGGTTCTCCTCCAGCTGCGCGAAGGTGTCCTCGAACTGCGCTTGCGTGGCTGCGCTGCCCGCCTGCGCAACCTGCAGCAGCGAGTGGAAGATCTGCTCGATCTGGCCAAACGAATCTGCAGTCATCGCCACAGCATTAGACTGCGAGCACTCGACTCCATACGTATGGAGTGGCATGCACCTTCAACGAGCGCCTCCATGCGCTGCTGCTGGGCTTCTTTGCGCTCGCGGAGTTGGCGCGCGTGCGCTCGGCACTGCGTGACAAAGTCCGAGTCCTCGCCTCCTTCTTCTTCCTTCTCTCGATCATACTGGGATGGCGCGGTCTGCGCGGTGATCGCCGAGTCCTCGCTTCTGCTGTCGCCGCGTGCGGTCATCGCCGTGGCGCTTGCAGCCGAACGCATCATTTCTGGTCGCGTCTGTTCATCACAGAGCGTCCGTGTACTTCGGCGTTAGCTCCATACATCCATACAGCGCAGAGCGGCGTCGTGGCGCCATGCAGCGCCGCTGGTGACGTGCGTTGAAGTCGCTTGAAGTTTCCCTTGCGCTTGCTGTTGGCGAATCCCGCGAAGAAGCTTTGAAGTTTTGTTGGCGCAAAAGTGATGGTAAATGTTCCTAACATGAGTTTGATCCGTTTATAACGAAGCACCTGAGTCTGTTTCTGACCACCAATCATCTGCGCATGCGCTGTACGCGCCACCAGCTCGCGTCTAGCGAATGCGGTGGCGCTAGTCAATATCCGACGGCGGCTGCGACGGTCTCACCCCCACGGGAAAGAAAGGCAGAGTGCCGCCGGTAGCGCCGCTGTGGGCGTACGGTTTCCCCCCGTGTACGTGGCTCATCGTGCGTGGCGTCCACTCGACTGGCGGCGCTGTGGAGCTCACACGAGCGTCCTCACTTTCCTCACGCGGTGAATCGGTCAGTATCGCGTGCTGGTCGAGCTGGCCTGTGACGAGCCGCCCGCCGTCGGCCAACCTCCTCCTCCTCGCCCTTCCATTCCGTCCTCTCTCGCCGTACGAGCCACTACGATGACGAGCGTGGACGCCGCTGACACGTCGAAATGGAACCCGGACGACGACCTCGTGCCTGTGGAGCTGGAAGGTCCGGCCAGCAGCTCTAGCCCTGGAGCGGAGACCATCAAGGCGCTGGTGTTCGTGTGTCGCTTCCCGGGATGTGGGCGCCAGTTCCAGCTCAAGGGCAACCTCAAGCGCCACCAAAATATCCACCGCGGCGACAAGCAGTTCGTCTGCGACGTGTGCGGCCGCTCGTTCCTGCGCAAGGCCGACATGGAGGTCCACTTGCGCGTGCACACAGGCGAGAAGCCGTACGCGTGCCAGTTTGCTGGTTGCGACAAATGTTTCGCTCGCCGCTCGGACCTGCTGAGCCACGAGCGCACGCACAGCGGGAAGAAGCCGTTCGAGTGTGACTTCCCAGGCTGCGGAAGGCGCTTCGCGAGACGCTTTGACCTGCACAAGCACCAGCGCATGCACGACGACGCCGGGGGTGAGTCTGGTGAGAAGAAGGCCAACCTCAAGAGACGACTCGTGGTCTCGTGCAAAGAGTGCGAGAACGACAGAAGTGACGGTAGTGAAGACAGAGTGAAAGTTGAGAAGCCGCAGCGCCCACAGTCACAAGCTCCCATCTCTCCCTCCGACATGGCCAATGGTCCGGGTAAGGAGTTCCACTTTGAGCTCACGTGCACGGAGGACCACGTTCACTCGACGCCAGACTGCTTCTCGACGGAGGAGTGGGATGCGCTGCTTGGTACGTTGAGCACAGGTATGGTGCCCCCCGCTGGGTCGATCACTGCATGCTGTCCCGACCACCTGCAGAGCATTGCAGAGGCCTTCGCGTCTGCCCACGCACACCAGACCAGCTCCAGCAACGGTCACGCGCACAGTCTCAGCTTTAGCCACCACAACCACGACACGCCTCGAGGCTACCCAATGGGCGCGTCGTTCACTTCGGCACTGGCCTCGTCTCTCGGCCTCACGTCACTCACGCTGCCGTCGTCGGACGGCAACTCGACGGATGCGTCGCACTCGAGCATCAATTCCGTCTCCTCTCCGTGTCCGGTGGCCGCGACTGCAAACCTGCACAACTACTCTGCCCATACTTCGTGCGGCCACTTGGCGATCCAACACGGTGATCACCGCGACTTCATCGTGAAGAACCACCTAGTGTGTCTCGACAGCGTCAAGAGCCTCACAGGCGACTGTGGGGACGGCGGGCCAAACGGTGAGGGTGGCTGTGCTAAGTCCAAGCCCAAGTGCGCGCCCCAAGACCCGCACCGACCTGGCTGCGGACATCTTCCCGTGCGCCACCGTGACCACATCGACTACGTGGTGGAAGACAACCTGTTCTGCCAGCACGCGGGCTCGGTCGTGGATGAAGCCGACAATATTGAGTTGCTTGACGACGACTTCTGGGAGTTCTACGGCGCCATCGGCTCGCTCAAGACGGACTGAAAGCAGACAGATCATGGCGATAAAATGCGTTGTTCATATTGACTAGTCCGTCTTCCTTCTTTGCACTGCTTACAGTTTCTGGGACGTACAGAGTCCTACGGTCTTGGCACAAGGCGCTCGGCTTCGCGTGGGTTGCTACTGGCAGCGAAGTACGCGGAGCGGAATGACGGGCTGAAAGCCCACACGATGCCGTTCACGAGCCCCTGCGAGTAGAAGCACAGCTCGCTCGTGTAGATCCAAAATGCAGAGACGTGGGCGACCTTGAACGCCGCCACGAAGCCCAGGACGGTCGGCAGAATGTACGCGGTGAGCGTCGCTACGCAGAATGAGAACAGCAACTGCGCAGTGCGGCTGCTGCTCTCGCTCTGGAAGCCCAGAGACGCGCGTTCCTCGCGCGTGCGGATGGTCAGGTGCACGCCAGTACCAGCAAGCACGAGCGTGAGCATGGCTGGGAAGTAGAACAACAGCAGCTGTGCCCACTCAGGCGCGTGGCCGCCCGCGTAGCACACGCGGCACGGGCCTAGCGCGCCCACAGGAAGGAAGCCGATGACCTCTGCTGACAACGAGATGCCGAATGCGACAGCTGCCGACGCCCACGCCAAGAAGTGGTACGTGCGGGAGAGGTCGAGGTCACTGGAGCGGAATGCGCGGACAGCACGCAGCAGCTCAATGGCGAGACAGGCGCTGAAGACGAGAATGGCAGTGCCTGCGAACTGCTGAATGGCGGTGAGAAGCAGACAGAACGACGAGTTCGGGTCGCGGTTGTTGCGGGCAATGCCAGCGATCCACACCTGCAAGTTGTATGCGAACTGGCAGACCGAGAGAGAGAACAGCAGCGTGAGCGAGCGGCTCGCGTGGAGCTGTGGGTAGTACCAGAACGAGCCGATGATAAAGACTGCACCCAGTAGTGAGAGACCTGACACAAACAGCACGAGAACTGAATGCGAGTCCGTGTCGTAGATGTCGAACTGTGTGTCCTGGCCGAAGAATTCGCCGCTTTCTGCCCAGGTGGATGGCGAATTCTCCAAGTTACGGCCAGTTTCTTTGCCGCAAAGTGTCGAGTTTTCCGAGCACGCAAACGCGATCTGCTTCTTCTGGACGTCGTACAGCGAGTAAAACTTCTTCATGAACACGTCTCCCAGCACCCACGTGTCTTGGCCGCTTGGCTGGACCAGTAAGATGCATGTGTTGCCGACGCAGAGCGTGTAGTCCTTGCCTTCGAGCACGTAAAAGTGTTTCTTGCCCAGGCCAATACGCAGCGGCGGGAAGTTGCGGGGCTGGCACTGGTAGCACTGGAAACCGTACTGAGTGAAGCCACAGAAGCAGTTGGCGCGCTGCGCGTACTCGGCGACTCGAAACAGGAAATCGAGGTAGATGTTTCCCGGAATGCCGAGCAGCGACGTGCCCGAGTCCACGAAGCCCACACAACCACCCTTACAGATCTCCGCCTTGTTGGAGCCGACCAGCACGGAGTGCATCTCCACGTTCCAGAACGTCCAGAGGCCATACTGCTGCAGCACGTTCGTGTATTGCCACTTGGCGTCAATGGATGCCATGAATTCTTTGTCGTAGCCACCGATGTGGAGAGCCGAGCCTGGCGTATTGGGCTCGTAGCTCAGGTAGAAGGCGAACACGGGCTGTAGCTTTGGGTACTGCTTCAGCAACTGGAAGAATAGTGGGGGATTAGAGTACGTTGCGAGACCGGAGAACGCCAGGCCGAGCAGTCCGTCGGCTTTCATCTTGGCCATCGACTCCTCTTCAATGTTGACGACCCCGACCGTCGCGTCCCTCACGTTGTACTGAGCTAGCGATACCGTGTCCGTACCGTACACGCCGCCGACGGTGCCGCTGCCGTACTGCACAGCGAACTTGCCGTCACCCCTTGCCGCAACTCGGTAGGTGGACGAGGCCTTACGGTCGAAACGATCCGTGCCGGCACAGGCATCGCAGGATTTTCCAGGCACCCAGAGGTCCGAGGAGCCCGTGTCGAAGCACACCATCACCTCCTGCGGTGGCGTGCCGATGGCCACGGGGCCGAAGAACTGGAATTCCATGAAATTCTCCAGTGGGATGCCGGCAACGGCAGCCTCCTGCGTCTTGTCGTCGTGGATTGGCAGTGCGCTTTCGCCGGCAGCAAGACGCAGTGCGTTCCACTGCATCACTTTATTCAGGTCGAAGCCGTCGGCGTGCGAGGCGTTCGCGTTGCGGTGTGCGCGCAGCAGCTCCGTCGCCGGACGAGCGCGGCGCTGCGGGTGCAGCGGCACGCGTAGCATGTCCGTTTCAGTGGCGTCGCCAGCACTCGATCCGACGAGCGCCGTCGCCAGCAGCAGCGCCGTCAGCTGCAAGAGACGCGTCATGATCCACAGTGCGAGAGCGGCGAGTGCGAGGCCGAGGAAGACACGGCTTCCCGTGGACGAGGAATCCTGGAAATGTCGAACGGCGCTGTGCCATCATGGAGCCCACGACCGAAGGGGACCCCATGGCCCAGGAGCTCCTCCTGGTTTAGAGGAGTGCAGGTCACTTCGTTGGGAATGACGGTACACGGCCGGATGGTCCAGTGTACCCATCTAGCGGTACACATGGGGTACACTGTGTGGTCCACACCAGGTGGTACCTCCCACAGCCGCATGTGGGTGGATCTCACCGGTGGTCACATCCCAACGCCGAGGGGATCCATCACCACGCTTCCCACGCCCCCCACGAGCATGTTCCGCCCCGCACAGCCAGGCGACTGGGCCGCAGACGACGACGAGGACCTCGCCCCGACGCCCGCGGAGGCTGCAGCTGCGCTGGCCGCGGCGAAAGCCCAGGGCAAGAGCCACAACAGCGCCGGCAGCAGCCAGAGATCCAGCGGTAACGCCCAGCGCCAGGCGCCGCCGCGGCAGTCGGGCGACGTGCGCCGCAGTGGCGCGCCGCAGCAGACCACGCAGGCGACGAGGGACGCGCCGCGCGAAGCCAGAGAGCCACGTGAGGCGAGAGAGCAGGCGCCGCCCGTGGTAGTGGCAAGCCGCTGGGAGAAGTTCCGCCAGCAGCAGCAGGAAGAGCCGCGCGAGCAGCAGGAGCAGCAGTCGCAGGGCTCGCGCTGGGAACGAGACGCCGGCGGACCACGCGGAGGGTACGGAGGAGACAGAGGAGACCGCGGAGGGTACGGAGGAGACCGCTACGGAGGAGATCGAGGAGGATACGGAGGAGATCGTGGTGACCGCTATGGAGGAGACCGCTATGGAGGAGACCGCTATGGAGGAGACCGTGGAGGAGGCCGCGACTTTGTCCGTGGCGAGCGCGCGCCGCCGCCGCCGATGGTGACGGAGCGCGGCGTCGTGGTGTCGATCCGCGAAAACTTTGGCTTTGTGAGCGGCGTGGAGCGCGAGGGAGATCTGTTCTTCCATATCTCGGAGGCGCCGGTGGACGTGGAGCTGCAGGACGAGGTCGAGTTCAAGGTCAAGTACAACCAGCGGTCGGAGAAGGACATCGCCGTGCAGCTGGTGAAGCTGCCCAAGGGCTCAATCGTGTGGGAGGACGTGGGCGAGGAGCTCGTAGAGGGCGTCGTGACGAAGGGAATCCCGCGCGCGCCGTCGCAGTCTTCGTTCCACCACAGCAACTCGCGCAACGAGGAGCCGCACGGTCTCATCGAGGTCAAGAAGCCGCAGGACGCGGAGGAAACGGCGGAGCAGACGGAGACCGCTGCTGCTGCAACCCATGAAGAGACGGAGAAAAACGAGGCGGACGTGGAGCAGAAGCCCGCGGCTATTAAGCGTCGTCAGCTCATCCGGTATACTGCCGACAGCGTCAATGCTGTTGGCGTTGTAGCTGCCGCAGAGGAGGCGGAGGACGGTGAAGGCCAGAAGAAGAAGAAGCACAAGGCGCCTGTGCCGCATTTTGGCGACCACGTGCGCTTCCGCATCGCGACGCACCGCAAGACGGGAGCGAAGCGTGCTGTCGAGCTGGTGGTCACCTTGTCGGCCAAGGCACAGCTGGAGAAAGAGATGGAGGCCAAGCTGCAGACGCTCACGCGAGAGCTCGGCGTCGTGGCGCGTGCGAAGGCCGGCGGTGGCTTCATCCGCTGCTGCGACCGCACGGAAGATGTGTTCTTCCCGTTCCATGAGATCCGTGAGTCGATCGAGGAGGAGAATATCAAGCCGAAGGCCAAGCTGCAGCTCCGTGATGGCGACGAGGTCTCGTTCTACGTGTACGAGGACAAGGACGGTGGTGCCGACGAGCGCTCGTCCGCTGCCAACCACCGCCTTACGGCTCTGCGTGTCGTCAAGCTGCCGGTTGGTTCCGTATCGTTCGAGGACGTACTCAAGACAGACGTGGAGGGTGTGGTTACAAAGACGCCCAAGGAGCCGCGCAACGGCCCAGAGGTGTTTGGTATTATTACGCCGACCAACCCTGCAGATATCGTGCAACCTAAGGAGGAAGTCGAGGAGCCGCAGCAGAATGCTGGCGCTAAGAAGCTCAAGAAGAAGGCGGCGGGCGTGTCGTTCAGACTCTCGGATGCGCAGGACGTGAGCTACGTGCCTGCCGTTGGCGATCGCATCGTGTTTGACCACGTTATGGACAAGCGCAGCCGTCGCATGAAGGCGTCGAACGTGCGTGTCGTGGCATTCAACCCGAAGAACCGCGAGACGGGCGTGATCACGACGATCAAGGATGACTTTGGCTTCATCAAGTGCGCGGACCGCACGTCGGACGCGTTCTTCCGCTTCAGCGACGTCATGAGCGTGCAGAACGACTTTCGCTCGGGCACGGAGGTGGCTTTCGACGTGAGTGGTAACGACAAGAACAAGGACAGCAAGGAGAACGTGCGTGCGCTGCGTGTGGAGCTGCTCAAGCCAGGAACGGTCCAGTGGGAGTCGCTGCTGGCGGCGGAGCTCGAAGGCGAAATCACGGCGTTGCCATCGCGAGCGAGTAACCAGAAGCAGCCGCCAAACGGCAAGAACGGTGGCAACGCCAAGCCGAACTCGTTCCAGAAGCTGCAGAGTGGTCGTGTGCGCGTGGCTCTCGGCGGCAAGCACCTTGTCGACTTCTTCCCAGAGCTTAAGGAGCAGATCGACGAGGTGTTCGTTGCGACGGGGGAGACCAAAGCAGAGGAGAAGGCAGAAGAAGCAGCAGCGGAAGAGCTGAAGGTTGAGTTCCCGAGTGTGCTGTCCAAGGGCGAGCGCGCGGCGCTCCACGCGTACTGCGACTGGCTCGGTCTCAAGCACGAGAGCACGGGCGACGGACCTAACCGCCGACTCACGGTTCGCAGTCACGCGCGCGTGAACGCAGACAAGCTGCCAGGCGCGGACGCGATCCCTCCAGTTGATCTGGAGTTCCAGGCAGACGACCTCATGGACGTGCGCCACAACCCGCACATTGGTGATCGCGTGAAGCTGAACCTGGTGCTGGTCAAGCGCTCGAAGAAGCTCCTTGCGAAGAGTCTTGTGCTGGTCGCGGCAGCAGCGCCGAAGGCAAAGGCAAATGCCAAGGCGGAGAAGGAACTGCCGAAGGGCGAAGGGTTCATCGCGTCGATCAAGACTGACAGCGGCTTCGGGTTCATCACGCCTGCCGACCAGGCGCTCACAGGTGCGGAGAAGCTGTTCTTCCGTGTGAAGGACGTTGTGCGCAGTACCGTCGCCGAGGGAGACGAAGAGAAGGAGAAGCCAGCGGTAGGTGATCTGAAGGAAGGCTTGGAGGTGCATTACCGAGTGGGTTTCGACGAGAAGAAAAAGAAGACGCGTGCTGTGGAGGTCGTGATCGTCCCCGCGGGCACCGTGAAGAAGGTGGAGGTTGTGCTGACGAAGGGCGTGGTCCAGCGCCCGAGTCTACTACAGCGCTTCCGCAAGGTGAACCCTCGCTTTGGAAAGCAAAACGAGAAGAGCAAGCAAACGAGCTCGGCTGGACGCATCCGCTTGGCTGCTGCTGCTGTGAGCGAGACTCAAGAAGAGGACGAAGCGCAGGAGGACGAAGAGGATGAGGAGGATGAGCAGGAGGACGAGGAGGAGCAGGGTGAAGCTGAGAAAGACGACGGCGAGAAGGAGACGGAGCAGGTGAAGGCGGACGAGGATCAGTCACCAGTGAAGAAGGCGAAGAAGCAACAACCAAAGAAGCAGGCTAAGCAGAACCCGTCGACGTACACGTACTTCATCAGCGACATCACGGATCCGAGCGTGGTTCTGCGCGACGGCGACGAGGTCGAGTTTGTGTCGCAGACGTCGGCCAAGGGCCTGCGTGCGACGCGCGTGCGTCTGGTCAAGTCCCACGCCAAGCAGGGCGTCGTGACGTCTGTGAATACCGACGCCTCAGGCGGTGTGATTCGCGTGGAGACGGCGGACGGAGATGATACCGGAGAACTCGTGGGCTTCACGATGCGCAACGTGCTGCGTGGTGACGTGCTTGGCGAGGGCGACCGTGTGGAGTTCGCGCTGGTGAAGCGACCGGTGCAGAAGAAGAAGGCGGCCAAGAAGACGGCCAAGAAGGCAGACGGTGAGACGACAGAGACGCCTGACGCTACCGCAGAAGGTGAGGCGAAGGCTGAGGAGGCAGTAGAGGAGGATGCGGAGACGCCCGAGTCGGCAACTGGCCCGGAGATGACGAGCGCATTCGTGGCGACCAGTGTGCTGTGCTTAGTGTCGAGCGGGGTCGCCAAGCAGAGTACTGCCAAGGCCGCGCGACCCGAGTCGCGGACTGTGAACTCGACGCTGCTGCAGGCTATGCGCCAGGTCGGTGCTAGCGCAGTAGTCAAGTCGCGCATGGCCAAGGGCCCGGACGGCACGAAGGGTTTCCAGGCTGGCTGGCGACCATCGCTGGCTGTGGCGGCCGCGGCCGCTGCAACTGCTGCTCCTGTTCCGTCCACAGACCCGGAGCCAAAGAACAAGGAAGATACGGCGTCGCAGTAGGGTAAGCGCTGGCGATTTGTGGACTGATCTGTAGCAAAGACGTGGGTGGCTGGGACGTCTCTCGCCCTTCGCCCACGCTCGGCAACCAACCTCTTAGTACATTTTTGATTCTCTTGTAGCCCTCCCTACGTCTTGGCCATATTGGCACCATTGCCACGCACATAGAACGTCAGGAACTTCTCCAAGCGGCTCTCCAGCGACGTGTACGGGTCCGGGAACTTGTAGCACGCCGTGACGATCATGGCTTCTTCAAACTCCTCGAACGTGAGCTCGTCTTCCTCCACCAGTTGCAGCATCATCGCTCCGCCCCCACCGCCGACCCCCGTGGCAGACCCAGCAGGAGCCCCTGCAGACTCCGTCGCCGCCTCTTTCTTGGCTGTGCGAGCCACGCGCTGGACCACGGCCTGCACCTTCTCGCTGTTGAAGGACACATCCTGGACGTTACGGTCCAGTAGACACTGGCTGAATGTGTACGCCGTCATGCGCGGCCGCTTGCGTGGCTTGCGCCGTGTGTCTTCCACGGCGTACGATCCGTACAGCTCACGCAGTTCATCGGCAAACTTGATGAGGAGCCGTCGGATCTTGGGGTCTTCAATCTGCTTACGGAACACGTCGGCGTCTGCGCGGAAAGCGAACGGCAGGATAAAGTTGTCGACCAGCAGACAGAACGCCTCGGAGATCGACACGCGATGGTGTCTACACCAGCAAACAGATCACACGCACATCAGCACGCAGTGAGCGTGGCAAAACAGACACCGTGGGAGCAAAGAGAACTCACTCGCCAGAGTACTTGCGTCTCGCTGTGCGCACCAGACCTTCGAGGTACTCACTAGGCGAGAGGCTGCGCGAGTTGCTGACTGTCCCTGCGGCCTACAGAGACACCACCACAGCACATCCATGGTTATTAGTCTGGCGATCCACCAAGAGCAGACACGTCAAGCAGCTTCTTGAGCCGTACGAGCTTCGGGTCGAGCTTGCGTACAACGCTGAGGATATCCTGGGGGGTGATCAGCGTGCCATCGATGACGCGGCACTCGGTCAGCAGCTCCAGAAAGTCCCCGACCGTGATGAACTGGTTACTCGCATCCCCGCCGCGCGTCGCGTAGCCTCGGTAAATGCGGGCCAAGTCGCAGAACACCGTGCCCAGGTAGCTCTGCATGAGCTTGCACTCCCACGTGAAGTCCTCGAATGCCAGCTCAAGGTCCAGTAGCCGCGACTTGGTTGGCATCTTACTGAACGCGTCATTCTCGTCTTGCGTCGCCTCCATCTTGGACAGAACACCGGCTTTGCCGCGAGCCAGACGCGCGTACGACAGAAAACACTTGCGCAAGACGACGCGACTGCTTTTCCACCACAGCAAGTGGCCTTCCCGGGCCTTGGCGTCTTCGGTGTCGAGCTTCTTCTTGAGCTCCAGCGTCTGCGCGAGTGCGATCTTGAGCTTGGCGCTGAGTGCTCCAGCGATCTCATCCGTTATCGCTACCGCCTGACCCTGAACGGAGCCTCCAAGCGACCGCTCCGTCGCCATCGCGAGCATCGTCCCGCCCGACGTGGGTGCCGTCGCGGAGACCGCGACACCTCCTAACATGCTCTCTCGCAGCTCCCGCCACTTAGCTTTGACGCTTGAGAGCTGGCCCTTGAGGTCGTTGCACAGCGCGTAGTGGGCGTCTTCCAGACTCGGCGAGCCCGTAACAAACAGGTACGTGAGTGTCGCAAAATTGATCTCTGAGTCTCCTGCAAGAATGTCTTGCGCGCGAAGCAGTCCCTTGGGCATCCACAGCGCCTGGCCGATCGTCGAGATCACGAGCTCGAGCCGTTTCTCCGGCGCCTCCTCTCGCTTAACGTGGTCCACGTACCGCTCCATCGCGATCTCCGTGAGGTCTTCGCCGTTCTCGCGCATCACCGACGACGCCTCAAGCTTAGCGAGTCCCGTGTTCACTGGCGCCGCTCCTGCACCAGTTCCAGTGCCCGGACCCCGCTTGGGCCGGAACTTGCACATGGCAGAATGCAGCACCTTGGTGAGCACCGTGAACGCGCGGCCGTCGCTGAAGCTGGCGTTGAAGTTGGCGACCTTGGACGCCGTGACCCACTCGGCACTCTGCTTCTGCAGCAGCGCGTTCACCCACTGGATCAAGATGCGGTCCGCGCGGTCCACGGCCGCATCATACGACGTCATCATCAGCACCTTCTCGGCTTCGCTGCCTGCACTTGGCGGCGGCTGCAGCTCCACCAGCGGGTTGAAGAAGCCGGGGTGCTCAGGCCGGTCGAGCTGTGCCACTACGTCCTTGGACAGCACACCATTGAGGTTCTGCCGCCCTTCGCTGCTGGCCAGCACGTCCAGCTCTGTCTCCATGCCCTGGAGCACGGCAGCCGCGAGCTGGAACACCATCTTCTTCGCGTCAGCATTCTCGGTGCGAATGCGCTCGAGCTCCTTGGGGTCGATAGCCTGCTTCTCCAGCACCACGATGCGCTCGCGGGCGTCGTGGAGCTCTCGCCGCAACGCCAGCAGCTCTTGGGTCTTGGTGGCAAGGCTTCTTTGCTGCGCGTCGAGCTGCTGCTGCATCTGGGCCACGACGTCCTGCTGCAGCGAGTGCTCGAGACGCTTGCCGGCGTGCAGCTCGAACACGTCGCCGTGGAGCTGCGCGATCTCGTTACTCTTGTCACGCGTGACCTGCTGCTGCTCCTCGGCGTACAGCATGGCGCCTAGTGTGCGGCGCTCGTTGATGAACTTGTGCCACGCGCGCCACAGCCGCTGCACTCTCCGCATCTCCATCACGTGAATAGCCAACGCTCGCCGCCGCTTCTGGTGCCGCGTCTCGCGCTTCCACGTGCCGAAGATCCACTGCAGGATCACGTGGCTCATCTTGGTGAATGCCCTGGCTGTCGCGCGTTCAAACAGGATCTCCACCGAGCGAATGATGTGGCGCTTGTACGCCGCGCCATCCTGACGGCGGAGGTGCGACAGGCAGCCCATGCACATCTCGGCGTACGCGCCGCAGCCGGCACAGCGCTGTGCGTGGCGGTTGAGCACCTGCACGGCCGGATCATCGTCGTGGTCATTGGACGCAGCACTGCGAACCGGCCGCCGCCGCGGTTGGATGTGTACCGGGCTCTGGTTGGGGCTCTCGACGTGTGGCTCGTCACGCGTGGACTCGAGTGGATGCGACGCCATCAGTGCCTGGATCAGCACGGCCGAAGACGACGCCGTTGCAGTGATGTTGCTGGAGGAAGACAGAGTCGTGGTAGCCACTGCAGTGGCTGGTCGCTGGCGACGCTGGGGCGTGGCCAGTGCCACTAGGCCATTGCTGCTGGAAGATGCCCCGGGGGACTTGAGGAACTGCACCGACGCACTCTTGCCGGGCAGCGGCAGTGGCGTCTTGGCGCGAAGGCTAGCACTGGACAGGGGCGTGAGCCGTGCCGTCTGCACGGGCGACAACGGCATCGAGCGCTGCGTTGCCATGGCGACGCGCGTGGAGTGTCGTGGAGTACAGTTTGATGAGTGAGTCGGGCCTTTTCAATGCGGTTTAGTTCGTATATTTAGCGGGCGAACAACCTACGTGTCCTACCTCCCTGAGCTCTCCAAGAAGTCCACAGAAGACACAGTGCAGTGATTTCCGACGCACGAGCTACCGCAGCGGCTGCTGCAGCGCCGCGAGCTTGGTGATGGCGTCCAGCACCACGTTCACGTGCTCCGAGACCTCGCGCGCCTTCTCCTGCCATCGTCGCCGCTTCCTACGCGCACCAATAAGCAGCCACAGCGTCAGGCAGTCAGTCTCTCTCACCATCAGCAGGACACACACGAAGGCCCGTGGGCTGGTAGCCCCATAACTCAATCCTACGCACTCGTTCAGGTGGAGCAGGTGCTTGGCCACGAAGGCGTCAGCCTCCTGCATGGTCATCTCGGCGTGGAAGTGGAGCCCCACGTCCACCACGATCATGCTCGGGTCCGCGATCTTGGCGCGCACGTGGAAGCGCTGGCCCAGGTCCACGAGCGTCGTCAGCGGCCGCGCGGCGTCGGCCGAGAGCTGCTCGCGCACGAAGCTCTGGAGCTCCTCGTACTCGCGGATCTCGGCGCCGAGGGCGTCTCGCTGCGCCAGACTGGCCTGCAGCTGCGGCTTCAGCACCTCCTCCACGAAGGCGCCGTACTTCTGGATGGCGGTCATGGCGTCGTCGTCGCTGGAGACGCCGTCGCTGGCGCGTGCAGAAGCCATAGCGCGGGTGGCCATTTGCATTAACGGGTCGCGTGGAGATAAGTGATCCCCTCACGCTTCCAGGTAGAGTCACTAAAGCGAAATCGATGGTCACAAACGGGTGTGTCTTGTAAGATATAGAACCACGGTACATGTTGCTATATTTGGCCTGCGACATGAGACGGAGCTGGCCAGCACATGGCTACACTACCGTCTATGGAGGGGAGATCACTTGATGTGAAGGCATTGCCAACGACGACGGCGATGCGCACGCTGCAGGTGGAGGATGACGCGCACCGTGTGCTGCAACTAGTGCGCGCGCAGCGTACGCTCTCGAAAGCTCGCGCGAAAAGCTCCACAGCCAAGAGCTCCAGTGGGAGAAGTAAGGTCAGTGGTGGCATCGGCAGATCCACCACGACAGCGTCGCCTGAGCGGCATCGCCACACTCATCATTCAGGTGCCAACCAACCAGCGAAGACGCTCGTGCAGGCCAAGACTCAGGCGCTGATGGCAGTGTACGGCCTACGCACTGCAGAGCCAGCCAAGACCGATGGACAGCAGGAGCCTAGGAGTCCCAAGCCTCCCAAGGGTTCTCCATTAGACGACGCTCGACGAGAGCTGCTAGAGACGCGTCGACGAGTCTACCGCAACCACTTTTCAGGTCTTCAGGCAACATACGGACCCTCTGGACGGCCAAAGCTAGAGACCTTGGTCGACGCAGCAGTCGAAGCGAAGCGGTCGTGTTGCAAGCACGCATCTCTCGCCATCGGTGCGGCCGTGCTGACATCAGCGAGTCGCATCTACGCCTCTGGACGCCTCGAAAGCGCCCAAGACACCAAGTTTGACGTGTGTGCTGAGCGTGCAGCGCTTCTCAAGGTTCTCGAGCATCAGCAACAGAGCTCCAGTCTGCAGCAGGTTGAAGTTGTGGAGGCGATGGTAATCTGCAGCGACCAGCGCGGGCTTCTGCCCATGCCATGCGGGTCTTGCCGTGAGTTTCTCGCCGAATTCGGTGACTTTCCCGTGTTTCTACTCAATGCGGAGAATGATTCACACGAAACACGGTCGTTCGAGCTGTTTCCTCACGCCAGACACTCGACGTTCACGGCCATGGCCGTCCAGACTGCAGCGCAAGATAATCGTCGAAATGAGAGACCGAAGCCACAAACTACAGCTAGCAATCGACCTCTGGACGTGCGAGACTGGACGTGTGAGCAGGTCTCTGCATGGCTTTCTGAGGTCGTGGAGCTGCCTCAATACACTGGAGTTGTGCTTGACAAGCGCGTGGACGGAGCGACGCTGTGGCATCTCAAGGACAGTGATCTGCAGCTTTTGCTCGGCATCGTGCAGCCGCTGCACCGCCGGCGACTGCTGGTTCACATTGACCGACTGAAAGACCGTGAGCTGCTGGAGCACGGCATCGACTTCGGCCAGCTCCAAGACTACCTGGCGGTGCTGGACCACGACCGCATGGACGTTGTGGCTCAGCTCAAGGCGACTTTCGACCGTCTCGACCATAACAGAGACGGCTTCCTGGACTTTGTAGAGCTGAAAACCGCTCTGCGAGAGTTGGAGTTGGAAGCCAACGACGACGGCTCGCCGTCAGCAAGTGCCCTCGCAACAGACCAGCTACTGCAGTCTCTTGGAAGCGCCTCAGGCAAGGTCTCTTTCCCCGTCTTCGTGAAGGCATTTTCACAGCTTGCACAGCTTCCAGCGGGCGAAGTGCGAGCTGCCTCAGCTGGAAGTGCGACTGGTGTGCCGTCGGGAGTGGATTTGGTCTCTCTGCGCGCAACGTTTGATCGCGCCGATACCAACAAGAGCGGTTCTATCGACGAGCAGGAACTCGTGGGTTTGCTGCAGTCGATGGGCCGTGATAACTGCCAAGCGCGTGCTAAGGAGTGGTTCCAAGCGGTCGATGGAGACGGCGACGGCCGCCTGTCGTTTGCCGAGTTCTTCCTGCGATATTCTCAGCTCACGATGCTGGATCTCTCGACGCTGCGGACGCTGTTTGAGGCTGAAGGCAAAGGCAAGTGGCGGTCCATCCCTGCACTGGAGCGAGTGTTGCACAAGCTCTTTCCGCACGTCGCGACAGCGGATGTCAAGGCGTGGTGCCAGCGACGTCCGTGGCTGGACGATGCTGAGTCGGAGAGCGGGAAAGAGAGGAAAACGCTCACGTTTGCTGAGTTTGCGCTGGCGTGTGTGATGTACGGCAACGCAGTGCAGTTGCGTGTGGTGCAGCTGAGGAAGATGCAACAAGCGCTGCAGAACGACGCGTTGTGCCACCGCAGTCGCATCGTGCACTTGCAGCAAAGCGGCCACGTGCGGCTGTGTCGCCATCCAGGCGGCTCAGCAGATGAAGGTGGCGAGACCGAGGAGAGATCGCTGGGCGAGAGACGACGACGGAGTCAAACAAAACCAGCACGGCGATCGCGAAACAACAGGGAGGAAAGCAAGGGCGAAGAAGATGAGGAAGACGATGGAGAAGACAAAGAGGAGCAGGCGGTGGCTGAGGCGTTCAGAAGGTTTGCTGTACGTAAAAAGACGAAGGAGTCGCAGGAGATGAGACGCCGAAGGGACGATGACGACGATGGCAAACAACAGAGTGATGGGGAAGAAGAAGAGGATGAGCTGCGACTAAACGCGGTGGAGGCTGCCCAGGCACTGATGGAGCTGGGAATCGTGTGCTCACGTGATCAGCTACTGCGGTATCTCGACCGTGAGGGCTTTGGGCTGCGTCGTAGCCTCACGAAACGTGAGTTCGAGCGTATCTTCAAGCGACTCAAGGTGTTCCAAGCCATGCCACGAGGTCTCAAGGCGAGTGAGAAGGAGGCCAAGCAACGTGAGCTGTGGGAAGCGATCGGACGCGCAGCTTCGGGTCGACTGAGTGAGAGAGCACACGAAACTACAGGCAGAAACACTGTTCAATCGGGTGAAAAGCACGCGAATCGACGCGACTACGACGAGTACTTGCGCTTGAAGCTCAAGGAACACAGAGGACGAAGACGCGATGATGACGACGGAGGAAAGGATGGCAGTGACGACGAGACACCGAGGAGGAGACGACGACGCAGCGTGGAGCTGAGACGATCGCAGAGTCGCAGCCGTCGTCGGTCTTCCTCTTCGTCTTCAGATTCTTCATCGTCCTCTTCCAGGCAGAGGGGACGCAGTCGAAGTCGTCGTGCTGGTCGCAGTCGCAGCCGCCGTCGCCGCAACGCCAGCAGCACGAGCACCGCCAGCAGCTCCAGCGAGTCGTTTGACCGAAGTCCTAGTCGAAACGCTGTTCGGAGCCGCTCGCGTACCCGCGGTGAGCCATTCTTCCGCGGCTTTGAAGTCGGTGATCGCGTCACGAGCAGCTCCCAGGGCACGGGCACGCTTGTGCGTCTGTACAGAGACTACTTCGTGGCGGACGTGCATTTTGATAGCGGAGACCGAGCTAAGAACGTGGATCTGGGCCACTTACGACGGCTGACAGCCACGCAGGACAAGAGCCAGCGAGCCAACGACAAGCTCAAGCGCAAGGCACTCGTCGTCGGAGCTGGTGTGCGGGTGGCTCACAAGGGCACGAAGGCGGCGTTCCGCAGAGGCACAATCCTGAGGTGCCGCACAGACGGTACGTACGACGTCGTGGCGAATGAGCACGGCGAGCAGGAGCTACTGCAGCGGGTGCCGTTCGGACAACTCGTACTCGCCGGCAAGCCGGTGGTGTACAGCGAAGGGCAGCGCGTGACAGTCAAACGCAAGCACGAGTACTTGCGAGGTTGTGTGGAGCTGTGTCGGACCAACGGCACGTACGACGTGCGTGTGAGGAGCCAAGGGGCGACTTGCGTGCTCAAGGAGCTGGCGTGGGAACTACTGGCACCGGACGAGAACAGAGACGGTGACGAGGATGAGGATGAGGATGAGGAGACGCAAACCTCCAGCAGGAAGAAAGATGAGGAGGATGCGAGGCGACGAAGAGAGAAGCGCGCAGAGGAGGATGACGACGACGGCAAATACGCGGACGAAGAGGATGGCGACGGGTTCGAGCCCGAGTTCAGCAAGGGCGACCGGGTGGAGGCTCGCTTCCAAGGCCAGGCGGCGTACTACAGCGGTCGCATCACGCGCGTGCACAGCGATGGTGCGTACGATGTCGCGTACGACGACGGCGACTCAGAGACGCGTGTGCCCAGTCGACTGATCCGCGCAGTGGCAAGCAGCACGGGCACGTCATCCACAGCGAAGACGACTAGCAGGACCAGCGCCAAGGCATCCCCACGAGACACGTACGAGGACGACTTTGACAGCGACTAGCGAGGGGAACGTAGCGTCAGCGACATGGAGATTTGAGTGAGGGGTGTATTAGTAGGAGTGGGTGAGTGGGGGTGGGATGCAGATCTACATGACAGCGCGGTAGGTGACGTAGCGTCCGGCGGTCTCACTCGGTCGGATGATCTTGACGACCGTGCCGCGCGTCATGCCGTAGTAGCGCGCGATGGGGTCCGAAACCTGCATGCGCGGCAGCTGCGAGTCCTTAATGCGGTAGCGCTTGAGCAGCGCGGCCTTCTCGTCGCGGTTGAGCACGCGGTGCACGGGCACGAGCGTGTGCTCCGTGATGTCCACGAGCAGCTCCGTCTCCTTGAAGTGCTCCAGCTTGTAGCGCGGCGCCATCTCGGTCAGCGCCTGGCGCGCGAACGGCGTGATGCCCTCCTGCACCACCAGGATCGCCTTGGTCACGTTCTCGTCCTTCATGCGATTACAGTAGCTGCTCAGTCACAGAGGTACACGACAATCAGGCTAGTTTAGTACGCATAATCCCACCACCAACACAACAACGATCCGCTTCTGTTGGCGTTTGTCTGCGCCAACAACTCGCCGACACCACCACCACCAATGCAGTGGGGATGCCAACAAAAACGCTGGACAAACGCCAACGAAATAGCTGCTTGGATGGAGAGCCAAGGAAACGTACTTGCGGATTGGCTTGACGCCGACCTTGGTGTCCTCAGGGAAGAAGACGAATAAGTTATCGCTCGGGTCGTCGATCTTCTCCACGAGAATGGTCATCATCTCGCGCGTTGGGCTGTCGCCGAACTGGGCCTGGAACGACTCCGGCGTCATCACCAGCTCGTTCTCGCTCACGATGTAGCCACTGAACACGTCAACCACGAGAGAAGGAACGTCAGCATCACGGGCGAGGAAGGCCGAGGGGAGCCATCGAGGGCCGGGAGAATCATGGAGACGCACCGGTTGTGGAGCATCTTCACGACGGTCTTGCGCACACGGTAGAGGCGCGATGCATCTGGCGTGAGTCCCGACATGTTGGATGTATGTGTCTGTGCGTGCGGAGTGCGGGGGCGAGCGAGGCGACGGAGAGAGAGGCGCTAGTGTCGTCGCTTCCAGGCGTTGGAGGCAAGTTGTTGGCGTTTTGTCGGCGCGCGTGGGCGGGTGGGTCCGAAGAGGAACCCCACCAACCAATTGTACAAAAGTCCCGAATATTCCGTGTTGGAAAAGCTTCAATTCGGGACACCAACAAAACGACGATTCCGGAATTTTATGAAAGGGCGAACTCAGATCTCAGCAGCATCAGATGGTCTATTCGTTAAGTCAGTGGGTCCCAGGACCGTTGCAGTACGTCAGCGTCACCTGCACGAACTGGCCGCGCGCCACCACGCCCCGCGTCGTGACCAGCGGCACGTGGTCTGTCACCACCTTCTCTTGCATTCGCAGATGCGGCAGTCGCTCCTCTGAGCTCAGCACGAGGCTCTCGCCCAGTGGGAGAGCGTACTGAAGC
>JAADVE010000255.1:0-24379 GCA_023334595.1 Pythium utonaiense | reverse complement strand
AGATGTTATCAGCCGATGTAACGTGCAAGCGCTTGAGAGCTCGTACACCAGGAATATCCTACACAGAAGCAATCGCACCGCCACTTAGCACCGCGCGCATCCACGCCCTGGCAGCCACACAGCTTCCGTACCTCTTCGTTCGGCTGCCTCTGTAGAAACTGCAGCAATTCTCTGGCGACTTGCACCTGGCTCTCTAGCATCGACCGCAGCTTCGCGTTCTCCATCTCGCTGGCCTCGCGCTTGCGCTGCTGACGTGAAGAGAACTCCTCCCAGATCGACAGCAACTCGACCTGCGCGCGGTCCACGCCCTTGGCCGTCGCGATGCGGTTCTTGGTCTCCTCCAGCGCCGTCTCCAGACTCACCACACGCGCTCGTAGGTAGTCGATCTCGTCCTTGCGGCGGGTGCGCTTCCGCTGGCGCTTGGGCTTGGGCTCCGTCTCCGCATCGCCCGTGCTGGAGCCGCCGCTGTCGTCGGGCGAGTTGCGGCCGAAAAGAAAGTCCGTATCGTCCGCCATGTCGTCGATCAGAGACAGCGCCACCTGCATGGCCGCGGCCTCGCCCTGGTCCAGAGACAGACGCTCCATGGTGTCGTGTCGCGCAGAGCAATGGAGACTGCGAATGGCGACTTGTCCGCTGGTGATGAACTCGTTGGGGTGAGCTGAGTAAGGAGACAGACGTGTTTACCCAGCCATCTAAACTTATTAGACATACCATAATTAGATACTCTATTCTAGAGGTTATCTAAACATAAAAGTTTTAAATATATATTTCATTCAATCTATATATCTTATATGAAAGGGTATACTATTTTAATAATCTGATGTACGGCGATATGGTGATGATTACGATCTCAGTGTGCGTAACATACTGTTTTTGTAGTTATTGATAGTTCATAGTTTATTTGAGTGATTTTCAATTTATGAATGATTACGCCTGGTTGGCAAAGGTAAACGAGCCATGCCATCACTGTTCGTAAAGCTAGCTGAGCCTAATTGATACGAGCTAGTTGCGAGGCTAAACGCTGCAGCCATGGAGGAAGGTGCCGTGCTTGCGTCGGCTCTGAGAGAGCAGCATGTTCTCGACGGCTTGCAGGTTCCAGTTCAGGTTGCTCTTGGCTCGACTTGCAATAGCACCATGCAGGTCCGGCAGCACTGGTATCGCAGAGGCGTCTAGAGGGGTGATTCGAATGCGACGAAACCATTGGATCAGCGACAGCGGACTCGTCTTGGTCATGGGCTCAGCTCCTGACTTAGCAACTCCGCGGTGGAGCTCCACACAGCGCAGCCAGCCTTCTCCAGACATCCGAAAGGGCAGCAAGTCGGTCTTGAGGACGTCTGAGTATATCTTGGAGACGACGACCGACGATGTCTCACTCGATTTGAACTTCTTCGTCGCGATCTGGCCCTGCATCGTTCCTTCAATGTCGTTCAGTGTCGATACCCCCACGAACATGGAGACCAACGAGTCCACATCTTCACAGAGATCCTTGAACTCATAGACGCGGTCCTTCGACGATATGCGCACGGTGTGTTGGAATAGCGCGTCGGCGACTCCGTCCATGTCGAACGGAAGCAATCGACCGACCTCAAAGAGCACGACCAGCCCGTCTGCGCCATCCTCCGTGATCTGAATGCTCTGGAACTCTTTGGACCCAGACGTAAACGCTGGTTGAGAGAAAATGTCCCCAGTCTGGCTGTAGAGCGTCTCCAGCTCAGCTAAATGCTCTGTCGGCGAGACAAATTCGCGTTCAACACCATGGTACTCAAGCTGCGATTGCGGCACGAGTTCCTGGTTCCTCAGTGCCTTCCTCGACAGACTGAGCACTCGGCGCGCTGTCTGGATGTGGGCTTGTAGCTCGGCCCGTAGCATGCTGTTCTCTGTTTCCGCGCACTTCCGCTGAAAGAGCTGACGGCGCGAGAGGTCTTCCCAGACACCTTCCAGTCCTTTGAAATCACGATCCATTTCCTCCTTCTGTCGCGCGCGAGCAGCGGCGGCCTGTTCAGCAATCCGCGTCGTCGTCTCGAGCTGGCGCTGTAGCTGCTCCGAGTGCTGGCGCAGGGCCTGGATCTCGAGCTTGCGTCGGTTGCGTCCTTTGTACGGCGCTCGCGCGGACTGCGGACTGCTGCTGCTGCTCGTGTCATTCATCGAACAGCTCAGTCGTCGAGACGAAGCGTTCTCGTCCGTCGTCGACTCGTCGGAAGGAGACGGGAAGAGGAAGCCGAAGTCCAGCTCCCAGTCGTCGATGACCGACAGCGCGGCGCGCAGCGACGACTCGTCCACGGACACCGGGGGCTCCCACGAATTCTGCATGATCGGCGTGCTGGTGCTGCGTGTCTTCGCTCGCTCTGTGTCTGCCTCTCAACTTGACGTATCGTACTGTACTGTGGGCCGTGGAGAGGAGGACCAGTGGACGGTCTCACCCATGTACACTTTCCGATTGTGTATGGGGGAGTGTAGCCATGTGGATTAGTCTGGAGGACACGTGCATCATCAATATAAGTAATGTTATATATTATCCTTATTCTTGGTCATGCCCAACAGTCACGCTAAAAGAACTTGCCAATTATTTATTTATTGCGTACCGAACAATTAATTTCTCACTCTCACCATGACTCGAGCGTCACACACGGCGCACATGAAAAGAGACTGCTCAGACTGGTGCTAGCGCTCCACACAGAGCTCTTCTCTGCCTTCGCCGTCACGAACGTGTCATCGACTCGGCGATGGATGGTCTCGTGGTGCTCGCACAGTCCCTGCGCGACGAGCTTGGTCACCATTTGTGCCATGATGCCCAGTCCTTCACCTCTCGACGAGGAATTGGGGCTCACGCAGTGCTTCATCTGGATCTTGGTGGACATGGTGTCGTTCTGGCTTACACACGTCCAGCCATGGGCTCGAAATGAGAGGTGGTTGCTGACTTTAGCTGAGAGGAAGCCGCCTCCGAGAAGGTCCAGCGATGGAGTCATGTCGGCAGCCCAGACGATCGTCACGCGGCCTTGTTCCACGAAGCGGCGGCCCACGATCATTCCTTGAACACGACCAATCTGAAACCCAGCGCCCAGGGTCATGCGGAAACCCTTGATCATTAGATCCACGTCGTTTTCTGCCTTGAAAGGTGGTGATGTCGGTTCAGTCGTGCGATCAGAGTAATACTTCCAGATCGCGTCGCTCGTAGCAGTACAGTCGAACGGCACCACTCGGCTGTCGACCACCGACACCATTCCCTCAGCACCGTACGTTGTCTGCTGCGAGATTGGGTTGTTTGATTTGAACTCGACGTGGCTGAACACGTCATTGGCCTGGATCATCAGCAGATCGACTTTGTTCAGCAACGTCTGGCATAGCGAGGCCTCGACCATTTCGTCGTAGTCGACGATATCGTGGATGTGTTTCGTCGTCTTGATGGGCGAATCTACAGGGGGGGCCTGCTGATCAGGTCTTGATTCGAGCTGAAAACAATCCGATCGTATCAGTACTCCACCTTGCTAGATAATAGACAGTATTCACATCAACTCACCATCGTCGACCCGCGCTTGAGCGACCGAAGGAACTGTTGCGTGATCTTTCGCTGCTGCTCGAGCGTCTCACGCAGCCTTTGGTTCATTTCTTCTGCCTCTCGGCGTGCTCGGTGCTGGCGGTGGGCGACACTTCGCCAGATCGAGATCTTCTGTCCTCGGAGCTTCCCTTCACACGATGGAGATGACGACGCTGCTATCGATGACTTGGTCGAGGAGCGACGGGATCGTACTAGTTCTAGCTGATCTTCGAGCTCCTTCGCCTGTGCGCGCACCACTATGAGCTCGTTTCGCACTCGGGTTGATCCACTTTCCTTGTATCGCTTCTTCTCACTTGAAGCAGTCACACCAATGCTCTGTAGCTGTGATGGCCGCGGTGCTATCGCTAACTGCGACGACTTGGCCGGCACGTCGAGTGGTGACCACGCCTCGAAGCTCGCATCCGTGCAACTGATCCCTTCGATCAGCGTCTCGCTGCCGTCGCAGTCGCCCAACAGATCGAGAATATCCTGGAGACTATCGGATCCAATGTCACCGTGCATCAACATCGAGGCCTCCGGCTCGAGACTCCATAGCGTGGTGTCCATGGCGTGTGCGATGTAAATCTCCGACTAACCACCTGATACCCTTGCCTGGGCTGTGGCGTGGTGTGCTTGCAATGGCATCAGGTCGACATGCATGTATCGTATCGCCCACGCTTCGGTAGAAACGGACGGTCTCGCGTAAGCGTTTGCATCTCCACATCGCCACAACCGCTGTGGTGTCCCACGGAACTGCTTGAGATGCACCCATTGCAGCAGGGCGTTCGGCATGAGAACCCTGCCATCCACGATACAGCAGGCGTTACCAGCCAGCACCAGTGCAACCAGTTGCGCCACGTGAGACCTCTGAGAACACATACGTCGCTGAGTGGCGCGTGATCCTCACGGACCGTAATCATCAGCCACTGAACTTCGATCGTGCGTTCCGGGCTTTCCACGACACCTCAAGTCCGGATCGCGTGGCTTTTCCTGGACAGGGCTGGAGTCTGAAAGCTGTAGTTATTACCACACGTATACGTAGTAGATATGGTGGACAAGCCTCCAAGCACGTGTCCGACACCACCCATAGTGTCCATGCATGGGAGGTGAAGACGGTAGCTCAGTGTCGCACCTGTATCCTTGAATGGACCCATCGCCAGACACGCTGTCAATGACGAATGCACCTAACGTGTATCCATCCACCGATTCATTCATTTGTGACATCCATTCAATACATACTCGCCGCGGCTTTGTTTCTGTTAGTTAAGAGCTGCTCGTGACGAGAGCAGCAGCGTCTCGACAGTCTCGTGCTTGAGCTGGACCTCCTGAGTGAGTTGATCGAGCAGGAAGTCGGTGAGAACACCGGCTTTTCGACGGCTCGACGCTGAATTGGTCTCGTCGAAAGTGATGCGGAAACGCTGCAACGACTGCACCAGTGCCAACGGACGGCCATCCAGCGTGGCAGAAGTGTTGGACCGCACGGGTAGCACGCGGAGCCACATGCTCTCGTGCGTGTGGATGCCGTTAAAGCCGTCGGGCATCTTCTCCTGCTGCTCGACGAACATCGTCGAGACGATAGCGCCTGGACGATCCTGAGTCGCCGCGAACCGCTGGTACATGGCCTTGCCACTGAAAAAACCCTTGAGCGCACCAACGGTGGCCGCCGCTTGGAAGTCCGACACGATCTGGTCTTCCAGGATTGTGAGTTTCTATGAAAACGCAGGGGCAGTCAGCACTTCAGGGGGATATCACCTTCTCGTGAGGCGGCAGTACTCGTACCATCGTGGTTTCTTCGTGGCAACGCTTCTTCTCCGTCTTTTTCACGATGTACTGCCACGTAGCATCGAGCACTTGGGCAGAGTCAAAGGGCACTGCCCAGGCGTCCCGCAGCTCGAGAATGACTTCATCTTCCTGATCGTCCTTGACTTCGATGTCCACGAACTTGAGCGTACCATCGAGGAACTTGGGGAACGTGAACGCCTTCTCCATGTCGTTGTACATCCCCTTGATGATCAAGAACTGTCCTCGCTCATCCACATTGATGCTCACGTTGATCGGAACCTTTGCGCGTTTGGATGGGAACGTCTCGTCCTCCTACAGCACAAACAACAACAGACTCAGCACATCGTCAAGACAGAATCTTCACCCTAAAGATCTCGTACCTCCATGCGACGGGCTTTCTGCATGAGCTTCAGCAGCCCGCGTGCGACCTTCATCTGCGTCTCCAGCAGTCCACGCAGCTTGGCCTGCTCCAGCTCCGCCTTCTGCCTGAGTCTCTGCTGGCGGCTCGAGATATCCTGCCACATCACCGCGAGCGCCGCCTCGACTCCCTGGCCAGCTCCAGCAAACACGTCGCGATTCTCATCGCCATTGGCAACCTTCTCTGCCTGGAGCTTGCTCAACTGGTGCTCCATCTCCTTGACTCTCTCACGCAAGTAGATGATCTCTTCGCGGCGCTTGTGGCGCGTGGACGCCACCGTGGACGGCTTGAGCTCGCCGTTTCCAGCCTTCGTGCGTCTCTGCGCGACCGTCTTCGTCGCAGCCGGCGTTGTCTGCGGCTTCGCTGCACTGCCCGCCGCACGCTTGCGATCCGGACTCGCAGGCCCGTGGTCGCTGCCGTCCTCGCTGCCGCCGTCCGCTTCGTTGTCGTTCTCGTCATTCGTCGAGTCGGTATCGTCTGTCACGGCCGGAGACGACGCCACGGGCACGCCGTTCACGGAGCTCTCGCAATCCCACGCCTCGATGATCTCCAGCGCCGCGCGCAGCAGCTCCGGGTCGTCGTCGCCCAGCCAGTTCGTCGCATTCAGCATGTTCATCTTCGTTGGTGATTGGTTTTCTTTCCGACTGTGTAATATCGGAGACTGCTGGAGTGGAAAGGACAAAACCGGCCGGACCATCACTCGGTTGATTAGGCTAGGCTAGTATTCAATAACCGAAAACATAGGATCCACCATGAATATGAAATTTATATTTACGAGAGATGGAGTGGAGTAGCGTTTTAGATGGCAGTGCCGGTTGGCAGCGTGTAGATGAGGCGACCGAGCAGCAAAGACTCGATGGTCTCGTGCTTCATGTCCACGTCCATCTTGAGTTTGTCCAGCACGAGGTTCGTGAGCGAGCCGGCGTGCTGGCGGCTGTTGAATTCGGGACAGTCGTCGAAGGAAGTATTGAACCGGTGGGTGCACTGGACTTGGCTCAGCGGGCCGCTTGTGACCTCGCGCATCGGCCCATCGTTGAGAGGCACAACTCGCATCCACACGTCTTCGCGTGACGTCGTGCCGTCGAAGATGCCTGGCGTGCCTGCGTGAGGACCACCGGACATACATGTGACGATCGTTCCGACTGAATCGACCGTGTTCTCGAGGAAGCGCCTGAGAACTATCCGTCCGTCCAAGTTGCACTTCTCTTGTCCAACTTGAATCGTTGCTAGGAACTGGGACATCACGAGGTCGGGTAGAACGATCTGTGCGTCCTGTGAGCGGCAACCAATCCGTCAGTAAATGCAGTTTCCTCAACTGGCGGCAAGGTCTCAACGTACCACGGTGTGTTCAGGCTGGCATATCTTCTCGTTGCTCTTCTTCACAGTGTATTGCCAAAGGGCGTCGAATACACGAGAGGCTTCGAAGGGCATGACCCACGACTCCCGTAGCTCCACGATAATGTTATCCGTACCGTCGTCCGTCACTTGGATGTCGATAAACTTGGTCGTGCCGTCGTGGAACTTTGAGAACGAGAAGACTTCGCTCTTCTTGGAGTACAGCTTCTCCACCCATGCGAGGTGTTCTTGCTCAGTCATCGGAGAGCCACCTTGCAGCTTCACAACTCTCGCCCGCTTTGGCAAGGGATATCCCTCTTGCTCCTACAACAGTGATCATCAATACATGTGCTACTGGCGCTACCTCTACGATGAGCAGCACACGTACCTCAATACGGCGTGCCTCCTGCATCAGCTTCATTAATCCCTGAGCAACTTTCACTTGGGTTTCCAGCAGCTTCTTCAGCTTGGTTTGCTCAAGCTCCGACTTCTGGCGCAGCCGCTGCTGACGGGCGGCGATATCCTGCCATGCAACCACCAACGCACTGTCGAGATGCTTCTTGATCCCCAGTTGCAATGCATCGCTCGTCGCAGCACCCTTCACCTCGTCCAGCTGCTTCTCCAGCTCCGTCACCTTCTCCCGCAAGTACACAATCTCTTCGCGACGCCTGTGGCGCGTGGATGTGAGCGTCGACAGCTTCAGCTCTCGTGACGGCCCTCGCGTCGTCGTGCTTCTTGTCGCGACAAACGGCTTGGCATCGGAGGGCTCTGGCAGCGACCGCTTCTTTTTCTCGACGGTCTCACGTCCAGAAGTCGGAGAAAGGACGTCATCGCTGGACTCGCCATCGCGTTCGTCATTGGTGCTGTCATTGCTCTCCGTATCGTCCAGCGTGGCAGTCGATCGCACGTCGCCAGTGATGGAGCCCACGCCGTCCCATGCCTCGATGATCTCCAGCGCCGCACGCAGCACCTCCGGGTCTTCTTCCTCGAGCCAGCTCATGATGGATGACGCGATGACGACTCGGTGTGTTTATGGTGTTGCCCTGGATGAGGAGCTCCTCAAGAAGCTAACCTGTCTAAACGGATGATGTGTTTGGACAGGGAGACGACCTGCATTCCGCACAGCAGGCTCCATTGATTGTGCTTCACCTGTGTTGTTGCATGGAGGAAGACGTAAACACCTGGCATATTCGGTTCTGTACCTAATAACGGAGGTAGTTTTCCTGAATTTTAGCAAATGCTCATTTATGATTTGGCAAAACCATTTTGGGTCAAGCATGTTTACGAGTGCGTCTGAGCTCCCCACCCTCTCTCACTCTCTCCGTTTGTCCTACCGTGGCTGTCTCATGGTACGCTAGCTGTGCACTACTACTATGGTATGGATATTAGGATCGTGGTTGCACCAACAACATCTCCAGCACCTCGTGCTTGGAATCGAAGTCGGCTTTGAGTTTGTCCAACACCATGTTGGTGAGGAGTCCGACTCGCTCATCGTTCTCCCGTTTCACCGTGACCACGTCGTCAAAGGCGAAGCTGAAGCGGCGAATGCTCTGCACGAGCGTTAGCGGATAGCTGTGCGCCGTAGTCGTAATTGCTGCAGTTTGACAGGGAGCTGGGACGACGCGTAGCCACACGTCTTCATGGAAGCGAACACCACGGTCTCGATCCTCCATGGGAGTGCTGTCTGTGATCGAGACAATCGCGGGCGGGAGGTTGACGTCACCGTAAAACCGCTTGATAGTCGTTTGCCCACGAGTGCTCGTGGGTCCTGATACGCTGAACCGGACGATGTGGACGTCGCCTTCACGAACAGACTCCTACAGATTATTGTCGTCAGCCAGCCACGCTGCACACAACCAGGAGTCATGGAGTCTACGAGACACATACCGACTCTGCACCCGGTGTCTTCTCCCATTTCTTTTCGGTGCATGCGATGGCATCCTTCCAGAGAGCGTCCAGGACCGGCGTCGCGTCGAACGGCACAGGTATCGTGTCTTGGAATTCAACGAGAACATCGCTGTCGCAGTCCTCAGTGACCTTGATGTCGAGAAACCGCATTGTGCCGTCGTTGAACTTGGGTAGTACAAACTGGCCGTGAATATCGCGATACCGCTTGTCCAGTGTAGCCACTTGCTCTCGCTCTCGCTGGCACGTAGAGAGCTGGGCTTGGAGTCGCTTTTGCCGTTTGGGAGCGGGAAACGCTATGTCATTCTGTTGTTCGCACCATAGCAAGCAGTTCAGTAGAAGCCCAGACCAATGCGATAAGGAGCATTCCTGATATCAGTGCGTACCTCAATCTGCTTCACTGTCTGGAAAGCCTGCATGAGCTGCTGAGAGACGCTGACCTGCATCTGGAGGAGGCGCTGCAACCGCAACTGCTCCCCTTCAGCCTTCTGCCGCAGCCGCTGGTGGCGGTGGGCGATGCTCTGCCACATGTGAGTAACTTCTCGATCAACAGCGTTTGCAATTGATGAAGTGTCGCCATCGCGTTGAGACTGTAGCGCCGAGAGCTCTTGCTGGAGCTCCTCGAGCTTCGCGCGCAAGAACACGATTTCGTTCTGGCGACGGTGCGTTGTGGATGCCAGCGTCGATGGCTTCAGCTGCCGCGTTGTGTCATCTTTGAGCTTGCGGCCGCTTGCGCTTCGCTTATTGCCTTCTTCCCTGGGTGTGAGTTGCACGGACGGAATCGAGTCGACGTCACTGCCGGATGAGTCGGTGGCATGGAGACTGCCGTCCACGTCACCA
Source organism: Pythium utonaiense (assembly GCA_023334595.1). NCBI lineage: Eukaryota > Oomycota > Peronosporomycetes > Pythiales > Pythiaceae > Pythium > Pythium utonaiense. The sequence continues at coordinate 14,564 of JAADVE010000255.1, read as the reverse complement.
AAATGCGGTTCTTTCTCAGTCGCCGTGAGCGACACCACGGATACTTCGCCATACAACGATTCGCCGGCCAAATCCCACGCGTCTAGGCTCTCCAGCGCCGCACGCAGCAATGCCGGGTCGTCGGCTTCCTCAATCCAGCTCATGGTCTCACCAGAAGAACTCAAACTGAGCAGGTCAGTGCGCATATTCCTCCGTTACATGATAATATGTGACGTGTGAGAATAGACAATACCTCTGCTATATGATATCGAATGCTCAATAAAAAGCCATGGTCTCAGTTGGGAATCTGCCACAGCCAGCAACAAGCGAAGCACAATGGCGTTGGTGTTGAACGACGATTACGAGACGCTGCAGGCGGCGCTGGCGATGATCGATGAGTGGGAGGTAGAGCTCAAGGACTCTGTCGTGGGCTTTCCCACGAGCGGCTCCGAGAGCGACGCTCTGTCGGCCTCGACCGCCACCGACAGCGACGGCACCAGCTCCAGTTCGCAGTCGCCGACGTCGTCGCCAGTGCCACCCAAGGACGCAAAGAGAGCGAGCAATCCACGGCGCCGCAAGAACCGAAGTGAAGACGAAGTGCAGCCCACGCATATGCAGCGGCGCGAAGAGCTCGTGTTTTTACGCGGGAAAGTACGCGAACTAGAGCAGCAACTGACGCAGATCAAAGAGAACAACAGCGTCGTGATCAAGTCGGACGAGGATACGAAGGTGCCAGTGCAACAGCGTGCGCTGGACGCATCGTGGGTGTGGCAGCAGATCGCGGCGCGGCAATTGGACCATCGCCAAACGTCGGAGCGAGAGAACCTGCAGCTTCGCGTGATGGTGGAGGAGCAGCTCAAGATCGCGAAGGATCTAATGCGCGTGCTTGTGCGCGCTTACCAACGTTGTGAGCAGGCGAAGGAAGGTGAAGCCAACGGCCCGTTCAAGCGCGTGAAGCTTCCTCGAGGTGGATTCGCTGTTGTTTCAAGCGAGGACCAATTGCAGCGCGTCCATGAGCTGTACGCCGAGTCGGACGCCATGTTCGCGGATGCCTCGTTCGTCGGAAGGCCTCCAGTGTTCCGAGACATCAACGTCCTCGAGCACGAGAATGGAGAAACGACGATCAACTTGGACAGCTCGTGGGTGGTGCCGTACTCGGTGGATCGTGTTGCCACGGCGTTTTGGCGCTACCTCGCTGCGAAGACGTTGCGCACGAACTGTCGCTTCGAAGAGGTACGTGGTGAACATCAAACGTAGAACTGTGAGTGGCGTGGCACTGATTTTTGCTGTTTTTGGTCGTGTGTGTTTGGACAGTGTGTGGATGATACGAGTGACGTGCTCAACACTCCATATCAATCATCCGCAACGACAAGTCGACTCCTGGGCACATTCGTCGGTCATTTCGTGGGCAAACGCTTCCGAGCTACAGAGACGAAGCCGAACACCATGATCTGGGATATGCGCGGCGAGCCTGTGGACTTCAAGCCTATCTCGATGGACGGCGTGCGAATGCACAATGAGACCGTGATGCGTGTCGTGTGGGCCGATGGGAATGATTCAACTTCCTCAACAAACACAGAAGGCCGGCTAGCCATGATCCAAACTTGCACACGCGTACACGTCCAGTTTGCAGCTTCGGAGACGCCGACGCGTCGCCGTCGCGTCAGTGCCCTGACTGACTACGCCATGTTCGTGGTCGAATCGGAGCTCACCTGGAAACAACGACTACTCGAAGATCTCCTGCTGCGGGGGTGAAGCGTGGGAAGGCGCTACTGCGGCCAGCTGCAGCGACGGCAGTGCTCGACCAACACTGCGGCCACCCGAGACCTTCACTGTGGGTCTCGTGCTCTCCGAGTAGCCAGTCCACGACGGATACTTCTGCATACCACTTGTGTCATATAATCTTCTTTTCACACTACCTAAGCGTGGAGATTTCGTACGACCCGTGTAGATACAAGCAATGGGACAACGTATGCATGAGTCGGCCACTGCTACTCTGAGTTGGATCGTCCTGACTCGCTGTTGATGGATTCCGGAGAGAAGAGTGATTCGATTTCGAACCGTCTCCCAGCTTGGGAGACCACACTGTACGCTCTAGAACCGTCTGCGCATCCAGTGGCCACGCTGCAGCACGCCCACATCCATCTTGGATGCGCTCTACCGCCCAGACTTCCGCGGACCAGACTCCAAGCAACTGCTCTAGCCAGTTCCTGCACAAGACTCTCGTGGGAGGAGTAAAGAGAGCAACGGCACCGTCTTCTATGCACCAATGGCGACGCCATACTGAACGCTGGGAGACCAAACCAACAAGCCTTGATCTCTCCACAGTTGCCCCCACTAACTACAGCTTTCATGTAGCGTCGCGTGCAGCGTCACAACCGCGGCACTGGCCAGTGGCGACCCACGCGAAGAAGTCTGTGTCTGCCTCGGTATCTCAACAGATGCAACTGTGCTGTCCTTTCCCATCTGGATGGCTGTCAATTAGCTTAGCCCACATCCTGTCCTAGTATAGTTCATTTAGCTCACACACATGTCGCAGACACCACTCATCCTCACGCAATGCCTTTCGCCCTGATCCCATTTCGATACGAAGCTGCAGGAGAATGGAGCTCCAATTGGACGAGGACCAGGAGACACTCGCGGCGGCGCTGGCGCTGATCGACGAGTGGGAACTCGATGCGAGCGACCACAGCGTCGACTCGACGTGCGACGAAGCGTCGTCCACCGCGACTACCAGCGACAGCGACGACCGGAGCTCCTCGCGAAGCCAGTCTCCGGTGACGTCGCCTCCCCCCGCTCCAGCGGCCTCTGCGGCAAGCAAATCGACCTCCCGGAGACGCAAAGCGAGGAGCGATGACACTGAGGCAGTCGCGCCAGCGCAGATGCAGCGTCGTGAGGAATTGCTGTTCCTGCGGCGTAAGATCCGAGAGCTGGAGGCCCAGCTCACGAATCTCCGAGAGGGGCAGGCTTCCGCTGACGACGCACCTCAGAGCAGAGCGCTGGACGCTTCGTGGGTGTGGCAACAGATCGCGTCTCGTCAGCTTCAGAGTCGCCAGGAGTCTGAAGGGGAGAATTTGAGACTGCGAGCTCTCGTCGAGGAGCAGGTCCAAGTTGCCAAGGACTTAGTGCGCGTGCTCATGCGCGTGTACAAGCAGGAGGGAAATGCGACTGGCGAGGACGCTGCGTCATCCAAGCGGATCAAGCTTCCACGAGGCGGCCTGGCAGAGATTTCGGTCGAAGACCAAATGTCCCGTGTCCATGAGCTGTACGAAGAGAGCGCGACGACGTTCACGGAGCCACCATACACAACCAACCAGGCGGTCTTCCGAGCAGTGAACGTACTGGAACATCCGAACGGAGAAGCTACAATCAACGTTGACAGCTCTTGGGTAGTGCCGTTTCCTGTGGAGAAAGTCACTAGCGCCTTCTGGAAGTTCCTGGTGCGGAAAGTCATGCGGATGGACTGCGGCTTCGATGGGGTACGTTCTGAAAGTTCAACCTTCAGGCTGTTTGTGGTGGAATGCCGCGGCTGAAGTGGTGGCTCTGGATGTGGATTTTGTAGTGCATCGATGACGGCAAGAACGAAATTACGACTCGATACGAGTCTACAGCGGCTGCGACTCGATTGGTGGGCAAGTTTGTGGGTCGTATGGTCGGAAAGAGATTCCCTGCGGAGGAGAAGAGGCCTGCGCTCATGATCTGGGACCTGCGTGCGGATCCAGTCGAGTTCAAGCCCATGTCGATGGATGGCGTGCGTCTCCACCACGAGACGATCATGCGCGTGGTGTACGCAGATGAAGTTGACGGTCTGCACGATACGAAGCCGGAGCCAAGTGGTGCACGTTTATCGCTCGTGCAGATGAGTTCGCGGATTCGAATCCAGTTTGCTGCGTGTGAGACGCCCACGCGTAAGCGCCGCGTGGACGCACTCACAAACTATATGTTTTACAACGTCGAGAGCGAACTCGAGTGGAAGCAAAACGTGCTGGAGTCGCTACTGCTGAAAGACGCGCTTCAATGATCCGCTATGCGTCGGCATCCACGTTTCCTAAGTCGCACTGCATTTACAAAGACACAAAATACTCAGTAGAAAGCGTGTTCTACTCCAATTACTTGGGACAAATCTATCGTCCCATTCTGCACACTCGACGCTTTGATTCGGCAGCAAAAGCAAACACAAGACCCACGATCTCTGGGGAGATCAGTTTCGCGGAGAGTGCCGCCGGCAAACCTGCTGCAGGAGCCGAATCGTGGACCTCCTTTCGATGCTTCTGCAGTGATGGTGGCGGTAGTTCCTCTTGAGATGCTGAGATCACACTGGCGAACGCGAGTCTTTGACGCAATGGCAGCGGGCTCTCTTCCTCACACAGCGGCTCATTGTGGTGGGCTTCAAGGCGTGTCTTATATCGGGCACTCGTTTCCTCACTGCCCGACACCAACGTACAGTACTGCAATAGGTGGTTCGTGTCCAGCATCGCCACAAAGCCTTCGCAAATCGCGTCTTCTTGGGATGGAATGAGTTCATTTGGAGTAATCTGACGCACGTCGATGTGAAGGTCGCGCAGCGACTGCGTCAGCGGATGGGACGGATCACTCAAGACGGAGAAAAATCGGAGCCAGCTCGCGACGCCTTCGATAATATTGTGTCCGAGACTGAGCTTCAGCGTCCTTAGTTTGCACATCGACGGTGTGTTCACCAGCCACTCCAGACTCTCGAGGCCGAGCCAAAACAGCCCTAAAGACGTGAGATTCGGACAGGCTGCAAGAGCAGAGTTACAGAAGTTGTCGTCCACCAGGCTGCCGTGGCACACTTCCAAGTGTTGCAGTGGACCCCCAACAACCTTCAGGAACTCGATGGAAGGCTGGGCGGAGTCGCCATCCAAACGGACTTCGCTGATGGTGAGTTTGCGGATGGGGTGTGCACTGCGTAGTACTGATGGCACGATCTCCATGACCCCACTGCGATCCACGGAGCACACGCCTGAGCCAGGCAAGATCACCTGGACAAAGTCCTCGTCGATACGATCACGCACGATTTGACAAGGTACCATCGGCTGGCTGAGGCGTATACGAGTCCGTTCTGTGTCTTCTCTCATCGTCGCTCCCGGTAGTGTGGGGTGGAGCCCGAGCACAGCAGTCGTAGACTCACGAAGCATCGCCATGTAGATCTCATGAGACTCTGCACTTCGGTCCATGAACGCGCCTGTAGGTGTTGACTGGTATAGCAGTGCGAGTGGGTTGTCGTGGCTCATCATTTCGCGGATCACACGGATGTGGTTCATTGTGAGCGACGAGAGATTGAGTCGCACGGCGTTGATACGGTGATCAGAGTGTCGGGAGAACAACGCGTACGCGAGCCACGGCCACCACAGAGTGGCTTGATCGCCATCGGTGAAATCGTCGCAGATCTCAAAGTCGACGTTGCGGAGACTGGGACTGCGGGCAATCGCCGTGCAAAACGACTGCACCGCCGCCGCGTCAAACGAAGACGCAGAGAGTTCGAGGTCGTGGACTCCGCTTGCTCTGTGTGTTGGCACGAACTGACGCAGCATGAACGTTCCCAGCAGCGCTGGGTTCAGCTCGCTGTGGAGCAGCGCCACAAAGTAGAAGTGGGTGACTGGTACGCCCATCGCAGCGATCTCGTTGAGCCGCTGTAACACATAGTCGGTCATGGGCCTCTCGTCCACTCGAACGAATCGTATCTGAAGCGAGTGCAACACGAACGGCCCACCACTGCTAGTGCCAGCATGGGTACTCGCTAGCGTGTGGAGTGCGTCCATAGCCTCCCGTTGCCGGTCGTCCAGAGCCATCGTGAACTCGAACGCCACCTCCACGCGACCGTCGATGGCTCGATCGAAAACACGACCGTCGTTCTTGACTGTCCATTGCGCCAGCAGCGACGCCTTGACACTCTCGTAGCGTAGTGACGACTTGCGTCCGTCGTGGGTGAGCAGATGCAAGATCCCCTCCCGTGTCTCGGGCTCGAGGTCTTCCCAGTCGTCCTCCACTCGGAGCTCAAACCGTGGAAGCTGTATCGCTGCATCAGGATGCGACAAGCCAGCAATCTGAGCCAACAGAATGTGCGCAACCTGAGGCTCCACGCGCGCGAGCAACTCCAGCAGTTCCATGGCTTCGCCGACCATCGTCCAGCGCCTCCTGGCAGCCACAAATGAAGTCGAGACGCCCCACCAGATCTCGCTTCGGCCATCCATGGTATGCGGCATAGACTCGAACCCATGAATCTGCGCAGTTTCCAGAACACGCAGCCAGGGAGCCAGTGTCCCCTCCCACGCCGTGATGGCGGCGGACCTCGGAGACGCCATTTCGCCCGCCAGTTTCAGTGGCTCCATCAAACGGAAAGGACGGTGAGCCCCTCGAATGGGTACATTTAATGTGGGCCACATAGAAACGGCCAGAGTGCCGGTCGTTTATGTGGGCCACATCAGATGATGATCTCCACTTTACGTGCGTTTTAGAGGTCGTTTTTATGGCGTGGGGAGCATAATCATCGGCGATTCGACTGTCACTCGCGTCGGAATGATGATGGTGCCCATGGATGTGGCTCCTCTCATGGCCAGCGCCGACGCGTCCTGCGCAACGCGTTCATTTCCAATCGGCGTTGCCAGTGGAACAGTGCGATGATCAAGGCGTTGCCAAGCGTGGATTGCGAGTCCGACGACACGGCGTCGCTGCGAGCAGCGTTGGCGGTGTTCGACGACTGGGACAGTGACCTCACTGCTCTGTTTGAGCTCGGCCACGATGCGTCGGCTTCGTATGGGCGTGAGCCCAAGCAGACCAAGACCAAGACTACAGAGCCCATAGCTCCATACAGGCCGCGACGTGACGCGAGGAAGCTGGAGATTGCGGCATTGCGGGAGCAACTAGCAGAGCTGGAAGGCCTTGTTGCAGTGCGGTCAGTGCCTGTGGAGACCTCCGTTGTATCCTCAGCTGAATCGCTTGAGGCGATGGCGATTCGAAGTGAGTGGGAGAGAATCACAGGCAGCCAGCACAAACAGCGGCTAGCTGTCGAGGCTGAGAACGCGAAGCTGCGGAAGCTCGTCGAGTCGCAAGTGAAAATCTCAGCAAAAATCCTCAAACTGACAACGCGTGTCACTCAACTTGAGGAAGTTCTGCCCGCGCTTCCCACCATGTCTTTTGAAAGCTTCAGCGGACCAATAATCAACATCGAGACGCAGCTTCAACGACTCGATGGTATGTTGCCACGAGCTGCTGGCGTGTTTACGTCCGGGGCCTTTGAAGACGAGAGACCGAGCTGCTTCCAACACGTGCGTTTCCGTGAGAATCAGCCGAACATGCGTGGTGTGAGTATTGTATACGAAGCTTCGTGGGTGCTTCCCTTCGAAATCGAGCGCGTTGCTGAGGCGCTGTGGGTCCAGACCGTCAACCCGACGTTCAAAGAGAAGATTTCGTCGTATGAGGTACGTTCTTTTTACGGGATTTCGTCGTTTGTTTTCGATCACAAGCTCACGTTTGTCTCCTGTAGGCGATTCATGAAGACGCAACATCCTTGGTCAGGCGGTTCATCTCCACGCCGATCTCGAAGGGCGTGTGGGGTGGCAGCCAGGGCCAAGTGGCCACTCGGCGACTCCCTCGTGACCTTGGCGACGGATCGTTCCTCATCCTCGTGACAGGGAAAGTGCACGCCTACATGGAATCGAAATGGCAGGGTAGTGCGGACTTGGAGGGCTGGCTCCGTGTTGAAAGCGTCACTGCAAGTGAAGGGCAGTCGGGTTCGAAGCCGCTAACGCGAGTGAAATGGAGTCGACAAACGCTGATACAGCCACCAGAAGTAGACACCATGACCCCACAACAGCTCAGCAAGTGGACCCACGCTGTGATTGCAGGGCCCACGAAGACAAGGTTCGAGCGAGATCTCGAGTGGAGCGTCCAGGCCATCGAGAACATGCTCGTCGCGCCCAAGACGGGCGGCTGAGCGTCAGGAAGATGTGTGTAAACAGAGTTTCATAGAGATGTATTATTTAGGACGCATCCTAATTTTATGATCCTCCGCACCAAGCAATAGTCTTCTATTTAGGACGAATCCTAAACAGGAACTGTCTCCCTGTCAGTTTCCACTCGTTGCTGAGACCCTCGTGTCGGAGAGGAGCAATCGCAATGGCTGAGTTCCCATGCGACGACTCCGCATCGCTGAGAGAGGCGTTGGCAATGCTCGACAACTGGGACAACGACCTCACTGCCTTGTTTGAGTCTGGTTGTGAAGGCGCGGCTTCACAAGGGCGTCACTCCAGGCAGAGCAAGAGTGCACACGCGGCAGCTCCGTACACGCAGCGCCACGGAGGGAGGAAGCTTGAGATCGCGGCCTTGCGAGCTCAAGTCGAAGAGCTAGAAGATATCGTGGCCGTGGAGGAAGCACTCGTGGTGACGTCTGCGCCGGCGATTGAGTCTCCCGAAGAGATTGCATTACGCAATGAGTGGAAGAGGATTGCAAACAGCCAGCACCGCCAGCGCAGTGCTGTCGAGGTCGAGAACGCCACGCTTCGCGAGCTCGTGAAGACACAAGCCAGCATCTCCCAGCAGATCCTCGAACTCACTGCGTGCGTCAAACCACTGGCAGAGTTGCTTCCTTCAGCTCCAATGGTCTCCTTTGAAAACTACAGCGGGCCGCAAGTGGACTTCCGCGCACAGCTTCGACAACTGGATGCGATGGTCCCGCGTGCGTCAGAACTGTTCACATCCGGTGCCTTCACGAGAGAAGGACATGATTGCTTCCAAGAGGTACATTTCCGTGAAGATGATCCGCACGTGCGGGGAGCAGGTGTACAATACGAAGCATCGTGGTTGTTTCCCTTCGGCATCGAGCGAGTTGCCGATGCACTGTGGGTTCAGACAGTCCGCCCAACGTTCAAGCAGAAGACTGTGGCGTACAGGGTGAATATTGGTCATCTACCCAGTAAGAACGTCGTATTCTAGAGTGCTGATGTTGTATGTGTCACTGTAGGTGATCCACGAAGATGCCAACTCCTTAGTCTCGCAGTTTATCTCGACGTCGAATACCAACGGTGTGTGGGGAGCGAGTCAAGGCCAAGTCGCGGCGCGGAGACTCCCTCGCGACTTGAGTGACGGCTCCTTCCTCATTATCGTCACAGGTCAATTCAGAGCGTACATGGACTCGAAGTGGCAAGGCAGTGCAGATCTACAGGGCTGGCTACGCATCGAAAGCGTGGCCTCTCGAGATGCAGCAAACGCGCAGCCTCTCACCCGAGTCAAGTGGTATCGACAGACCCTCGTCCAGCCGCCAGAAGTAGAGGCCATGGCCCAAAGTGAACTGAGAGAGTGGATGCACCGCGTGATCTCGGGGCCGACGCAGAGTCGCTTCGAGCGAGATCTGAAGTGGAGTCGCCAGGCCGTCGAGAACTCGCTGCTCACGCCCACGACCTGGAAAGTCCAGTGCGAAATGGATACATACCTCTAGAAACCTATCACTCGGTGGTCCGATTATATGTATTTATAAAGGATATCGATTAGATTTAGCATCTCCATTTTAGGCTCATTTTTATAAAACGGACACCCATCACTCTCCGATTACGACGGCGAAATCGGAGTGATGGTCTGGTCATCAGAGAGAAAAAGAAAGGCGGCAGTAATCGTGAGAGAGACGACGACGACGGTCTCCGGTCTCCGGTCCCATTCTCCAACGGCAACACCATGGCGGACATGGAGCTCCATGGCGACGCGGCGCCAACGCGCGCAGCTCTGCTGTCCTCTGTCGACGTCTGGCACTGGAACCTGGACGACGCCTCGGCGCTGCGGTCGGCGCTGTCCACGATGGACGACTGGGACGGCGACCTGAGCTCGCTGTTCGGAGCCGACAGCGACAGCTCCTCTAGCTCGGAGCGCAGTCTGCCCAAGAAGCCCAAGGCGCGAGAAACGACTGCGCCGTACAAGCAGCGCAAGCTAGAGATTGCGGCGCTGAAAGTCGAGGTGGAAGAGCTGCAGAACGTGCTCGCGGTGGAGAAGGCGCTGATCGACGATGTTGTGGCCCCTAAATCGACGGAACAGACTGCGCTGGAAGCGGAGTGGGAGAGAATGGCAACGTCGCAGAAGCAAGAGCGGTTTGCTGTGGAGCAAGAGAATGCGAAGCTGCGAAAGCTGCTGCAGTCTCAGACGCTAAACGCAGAGAAGCTCTTGAACCTCACAAAGCGTGTGAAGGTCCTCGAGGATGCCTTGCCGGTGTCGAGGGAGGCTTCGTTTGATCCATCGAAATATCGCATGCCATACGTGGACCCTCACGCTCAGCTGAAACAAGTGGACTCGAAGATCTCTCATGCAAGGGACATCTTTTCCACTGGGGCGTTCGCTGCGGAGGGGCTCCAGTGCTTTCGCGGCGTGCACTTTGATGATACGGTGCCAGCGGTGGAGGGCGTCAGTTTCGTGATCGAAGCTGCGTGGGTTCTCCCGTTCGAGGTCTCGCGAGTTGCACACGCGCTGTGGATCCAGACGACACGCCCGACGTTCAGCAATAAAACAGTCGCGTGTTTGGTACGTCCAGGTATTGAATTCGCCTACCGTGTGGGCTCTCATCACTCATACGCGTATCTTCCTCACAGGATATTCACGAAGAAGACCACGCGTTGGCCACAAAGTTCATAGCCACAAGATCTCCCACTGAAGACTGGGGCGCGAATCAAGGCCAATGGGCCGCGCGGCAGTTTCCACCAGATCCAAGCGATGGTTCGATTTTTATCGGCATCAATACCCAGGCTCGTGCTTTCATCGGTTCGAAATGGACGGCAAGTGCAGATCTTGAAGGCTGGCTGCAAATCAAGCGCCTGGAGCCCCAGGACAATAGTCACTCTCAGCCTGTGACCCAAGTCAAGTGGTATCGCCGGGCTTTCATCGGACCACCCGACTGCGCAATGATGACAAACAGTCAGCGGTGTAAATGGACCAACAGCGTCATCTCGGGATCCGCAAGACCCCGTTTCGAACAGGACCTCGAGTGGAGCCTGCAGGCCATCGAAAACCTACTGCTCACACCCCAGAGAAACTAGCGCGCGTAGTAGTCGTGGCCATAATAAATCGTAGCGCTCCCTTGCAAGTCTACTTACTCCCCAGTGGCTTTGAGCCGCTCTCTTGAAATGGGTACTTACCTCTATAAACCGATATTGTGATTAATTGATACTATCATATGTGATACTATGGCGATGGATTACCATCACTCTTTGATTACCACTGGCGCGACGGAGTGATGGTCTGGTCAGTGAGAAAAGCCAGCAGTGCCATTCGCATTGATGGGATCAGTTCCCAAGTCGCCGCGAAGAATGGTCGACTGGAAAGAGAGCGATGCCATGGAGCTGCGGGCGGCGCTGTCCACTATGGACACGTGGGACAGCGACCTGAGCTCGCTGTTTGGTATCCAGAGCGACTGCTCTTCTGGCTCGGACGATAGCCAGTGCAAGAAGACCAGGAAGCGAGAGGCCGTCGCGCCGTACAAGCTTCGCAAGGTGGAGATTGTGGCATTGCGAAGTGAGATTGAAGAGCTCCAAGCAGTGCTCGCACTGGAGAAGGCGCTCACGTTCACAGATTCAGGTGTCAGGCCGTGCTGCTCGGAAGATGCGGCGCTGGAGTTGGAGTGGGAGAGGCTGGCAGCGTCGCAGAAGCAAGCGCGATTCGCTGCAGAGCATGAGAATGCAACGCTCCGGAAGCTGCTGCAGTCGCAGACAGCAAATGCAGAGAAGATTGTGAAGCTCACGAAGCGCGTGAAAGCGCTCGAAGATGCGCTGCCTGTGCCTCCGATCTCTTCATTCGACGTATCCAGATATCGAATGCCCTTCGTGGATCCTCAAGCGCAGCTCCAGCGAATCGTGTCAGCTGTTCCTCGTGCGCACGAGATCTTCTCCACCGGCTCGTTCGCTGCTGAGGGACTTCAGTGCTTCCGCGCATTTCAGTTCCACGATTCCAAGCCAGCCGTCGAGGGCGTTGATCTTTGCGTTGAGACTGCGTGGGTGCTTCCGTTCGAACTAGCGCGAGTCGCAGACGCGCTGTGGGTCCAAACGACACGCCCGACCTTCAGCAACAAAACAGTGGCGTTCATGGTACGTATACTTCTTCTCCATGCTTTGATGGGGCATCTGATTGACTCAATCTCGTGATGTCAATCTCAGGATATTTATGAGGACGCTAGCTCCCTGGTCTCGCAGTTTATCGCCTCCAAGGCCCCATGTGAAAATTGGGGTGCAAGCCAGGGGCAAATGGCTGTCAGGCGGTTTGCGCCGGATCCGAGCGATGGATCCATTCTCATTGGTGTCACAAGTCGAGTACGAGCTTACAGCGGGTGGGAATGGAAATCCACTGTGGTTCTAGATGGGTGGCTCGAGATCAAGCGCGTCTACTCGAAGAACGGGAACGACCAGCCCCTGACACAGATCAAATGGCACCGGCGAGCGTTAGTCGAGCCATCCAACAGCGCGATACTGACCGACAGCCAGAGGTGCAAGTGGACGAACAGCGTCATTTCGGGACCTTCTCGCTCGCGTTTTGACAAGGAGCTTGAGTGGAGTCTCCAGGCCATCGAGAACTTACTACTCACACCGGAACGAAGGAGCAAGCACGTGTAGGTCTCACTGTATCAAACAAACCATGACTGAGCAGCTTGTCGCATTCCTCACATTTCGAATCTATGACAATAGTGTCATGAGTGGTGAGGGAAGCAGTGCCAGCGTGGCAGACCGACCTTCACTCCATGATGATGGTCGTCATGTGTGAGGGCTCACCTGAGCCGGTGCTGATGGCTCTTCGGTCAGCAAGTCTCACTTGAGCCGACCCTTTCAGTCGCAACAGTATCCAAAATCCATCCAAGTGCACGCATCCGGCAGTTCCGCATGGCTTCCACAGGCGAAGAAGACGAAGCGATGGCGCTGCGTGCGGCGCTGTCCATGATCGACCAGTGGGACAGCGACCTGAGCTCTCTCTTCGAGATGAGCAGCGACTCGGACGTCTCTCGACCCAAGAAGACCAAGCATGCAGGCTCCACCGTACCGTACAAGCCACGCCGTGACGCTCGAAAGCTGGAGATCGCGGCTCTGCGGGCGGAAGTGGACGAGCTGCAAAACCTTGTCGCACTGGAACAGACGTTCGCTGCGTTGGGACCGAATCGAACGATGGAATCTGCTGCAGTGTCGTTGGAGTGGGAACGACTGGCTGCCTCGCAGAAGAAACAGCGCGTCGCGTCCGAGCTAGAGAACGCCAAGCTACGCAAATTGGCACAGTCGCAGCTGAAGAACGCGCAGCAGATCGTCGCGCTCGCCAAGCGCGTGAGCAAAATGGAGGACGCGCTGCCTGCGCCACCCACTTCGTTTGAGCACTACCATGTTCCTCCCATCAACCACATCGAACAGCTTGATCGACTAGAGGAAATGGCCCTGCGGGCTGTCGAGATCTTCTCTACTGGTGCATTTGCACCTGGCGGTCGTGAGTGCTTTCGAGAAGTACTCTTCAGTCCCGAAACGCAAGCTGTAGACGGCGTAGACTTGGCGTTCCAGGCCGCGTGGATGCTTCCATTTGAAGTCGAGCATGTAGCTGAGGCGCTGTGGATCCAGACAGTAAGACCGACGTTCAAGAAGAAGACGGTCGCGCACCAGGTGAGTTCCTGCATCTCAAGCACGGTTGGGGTCTCTCTAACGCCACTACTTCTCTCTAAGAATGTGTACGAAGATCCGAGCACTTTGGTCTCACAATTTCTCGCGACGCCGAGTTCAAACGAGTGGGGATCGAGCCAAGGCCAGTCAGCTTGTAGGCGACTTCCAGCGGATGCAGATGACGGGTCTATTCTAATCGTCGTCACGACCACAGCTCGGACGTACGCCGATACTCAGTGGAAGGGAAGTGCCTATGTCGAAGGCTGGCTCCGTATCCAGGCCGCTGATACACACCGGAAGGCGCTCTCAGGGCCGATCAGTCGAGTCCAGTGGTATCGAAGGACGCTCTTCCAGCCCCCAGAAGATGCTGGCCTCTCGTCAATGGATCGTCGCAAGTGGACAAACGCGGTCATCACAGGACCGACTCGGTCGCAATTTGAACAGGATCTGGACTGGAGCGTGCAGGCCGTGGACAATCTTCTCGTCACGCCGCGATCAGTAGAGCGCTAGTGCTGTGTTGGGTCATTGGTAGCATGTACCTCGTAGCAGAGAAGCTAATGAATAGGGAGCGCATCAAAAAGCGAACGTCTGCAGCCTGCCGTTCTGAGCAACTTTCGCCCCGTGTCCAAGCTATTGATAGTCTCAGGTATGACGCAGCGATAACATGTTTGCACTACTGAGGCTGGGAGCTGAGTGCGCTGTTTGCATACGTTTGGACAACGAAGCATGGTCCACTTACAGACAAACACGGGAGAGAGAAGAGCAGGGTTGACTAAATGGACCGCAGGGGTGGCAGACACGGTGGCGGTTGCGAATGAGACGTCAGTGATAGAAGCCAACTCAGTGCGAGTCGAATGGACGAGGCTCACGCAGTCCAAGCAATTCGCAAACGTTGGGTCTCACGAAGCGAATGAATCTTGTGGGCAGCAAGTCTGGATGGCTGCCCACTATCTCAACGGAGGAAGT